>CM076578.1:199030593-199116629 GCA_034641835.2 Pinus albicaulis | reverse complement strand
GTTTTATTAAAATATAATTAATTATCTTCATCTTGAAACTAGGAAAGGTACACGGGTTTTACATAGATTGATTCATTATGTGCAGTCTAATATTGATTTATATATCATAAATAAAAACTAAATATATTCATTTTTAGGATGTGGTTATGGAGCTTCACATTGAAAATCCATGATACCTATAATGTAGTGCTTCCCAATATAGGGAACAACAACCTTAAATTAAATTTGATTTAAACAAGTCATTTTCGGCATGGATTTTTACACTATTCTAGATGGTATCATATCAATAAATATGATAATATTTACATAAAATTATATATTTTTAAAGATTTCCTTTATGTGCTTAGGAGATTTTTAGGTAGAATGATATAAAATGTTTAATTGAAAATTAAATGGGTTTAATTTTTATTTTTTTCAACCAATTTACAACTAGATCATAACCTAATCATTTTTTTTATACAACAAAAAATCTCTAAATTTTTGGTCATGTTCGTATCAAAACTCTGGCTTTGGGGATTCTTAAGATAACTCTCACACAAAATTGCTTTAACTAATTATGATAAAGTCCCACCTTAAATCGTGTTCAACCTAATACGTTATTGGGTATTTTTTTTTAGGAATGCTCATCCTTGACATAAATACTTCTTAACTACGTTTAACTTACATGGTCACTCGTTATTGTGGGACCTGCATGAGCTTGCCAAGGAAACTATAAGTACTTCTGGAAAGATGAGAAATAAAGATAGAAATAAATTATTTTGACGTCCACAAGGCTAAAGATAACCTATGGGACAAATTGCTTCTCTATATGGTTCTTGTATTGGCCCCTTTTCTTGTGAAGCCTCATAATAAATGCTCCTAGCTTCACGACAAACCACTCGTTGAATGGATTAACCCAAGAGCTAGTTGAAATAATATCTACATAACTTTCCCTATTGGCTTTGAAGGCCTCGCATTGTAAAATGAAATTTTTTATGTTTCCACCTTTTTGGAAGAGCAAAAAATACATACTCTTTCCTCCCATAGTTCTTTTGGCCTTTTCTAGCGCCTGATTTCACAACAGAGTTTATGAGAATTAGTCCTTAGCTGAGCTATAATAAGTTTGGCTCTCCCAGAAATATTGACACCTATTTACTCTTTTTGTTGATGATTATGAGTGGGATTAAACTCTTCAACATAATAATTTTTGTTTCTCCCTAGCTCCTTACCCCAACCTAAATTGTGATTTTAAGTTGTTTTAAATATATTTTTAATTATAAATAAATATAATTTAAAATCATGTTCTATTATTTAGTCAAATTGTAAATTTATGTTTTTTAAAGTGTTTTTTTTTATTTTTATTTTTATTTTTTATTTATTTATTTATTATTATTATTATTTTTAAATATGTATAAATAAATTCAACTCACTTATAACATTAAAATTATGTGATTGGAAAAAATGATTTAGCCGGGAATGATGGTTTGACTGCTGCAAGCTTGAACACATTTCCTCCCCTCCATTCTCCACCCTTTATGTTGTTATATTTCCATTTCTACAACATTTTTGCAGGCATGTTCTATTCCTTAGGTGTATCTTTGCATCTTTAGGGGAAATTGATAGTATTTTAGAAACTACTAATAATAAAAATAATTAAATGCATGCATGTAGGAAACAAATATGAGCGTGCATGTTTTAACATTTTAATGTGAGATCCTCAAATGTAAATAAAATATTTCAATGTCAACTACATATATATTATACCAACCTAGATCCATCTTAACTCCAGATATCCCAAGCGATGAGAGGGATCAAATCTCCTTTTACTCTAAAAGATGTTTGCATATCAAGAGATTTGATCCCTCTCGTCACTTGGTAGATAAAAAGTTAAGATGGATCCAGGCTAGTTTTCTATTATCTACTACTTTTTTATTGCATCAAAATTGGTTCTTAAATTTAAGATGTAAAATGGTTTCCATATTAACATCATTTCAGAGAGTGGCCTCCTCCTCAATACCTCAATGATTCAACCAATACATGGATTCTTTATGCCAACCTTGCTTAAGGCACACATAATCTGACTAGAGTTTAAAGCAACATTAAGAAACCTCTTGTCTTCCATGTTGATTATCTTGTTATTCGATGTCAAGTACCTAGTCACATTCATGATTTCAATGGGGGAATGCCTTGTTTCTATGAGGAGGATATGATATGGTGTATTTCCTTTAATTTTAATATTATAAGTTATAAACACTTTTGGATTTGATCTATATTTTTCCACCATTCTTTAGAGATGTTGTAGCCCCAAAATTCATAACCACTAAGATAAAAAGAGTGACAAGAGCCTCAAAGACGAGTTTTATCATATCCCAAAACTAAATGTTTACTAATTTACAACTGCTTTCCACTCCATAATAAGCTTCCACCCAAGTTTGTGATGAAGATTGATTATGAAATATTCGTATGAAAGTCACTTCCTCCAAGTTATTATTGTCATACATGAAATTAGTGTAAGTGTCTTTTATAATTTGATTAGCATAGCCTTTGTTTTGTCAATGTCAATATTCATACCCATACTAGATCAAAATTTTTGAGAATTATTATTTTCTTGTGAATATCAGAGGGACTTCTTGTCATAAGAACAATATCATTAGCATAAATAAGAATGACGATGATTAATCTAGTTAGAGACATGTTGATGCATCCTACTTCTTCCTAAAAACTCTCAAACTTGATGATATATATGCCAAAAAATATAGGGGAGAGGGAAAAACCTTGCTTGATTCCTACATTACAATAATTTATTTTTACTAGCCCTATGTGTTCCTAAACTTTGCAATAACATTCTTATACAACATTATATGAGTAGCTCTCAACTCAAATTAAACTTTTAGCCCTTCTAATATGTTCCAAAGTTTAGTTCTAAACACTTTTTCAAATCGTTTACTAAAGTCAATGAAGCACCACACAAAACTAATTTTATTATTATGACACTCCTCAATAATAATATTAAGTGTAACAATGTGATCTGCACTTGAATAATAGTTCCCAGATTTGATTTAGTCTTCCACTATTTTTCCATGACTTTGAAGTGGTATACCAATCTTATTTTTCTAAAATCATTCCATATAACTTAACTAAAAAATAATTACTATTTAATAACAAAAGTAATAAAACATAAACACATTTGATTTTTTTATAAAAAAAATCACTATATTTTAATTTAATAATGTACCTAAGTCAATTTCAACACATTCATCATATGTTGTTTTAAGATAATTAAAAACTTTTGAATAATCAACTCACTTGTGAAAAGTGTGAGTCTTCAGATGGACCTAGAGTATTCCCCAAAAATGTTTTTTCTTGGCTAAGAGCTCGTCTCCCTCTGATGTAAGGAAACCAGTTAATGATCCAAGACCCAAAGACATCTAACAAGAGTGAAAGTCTTCCCCCTTACATACCATTAGCAGGTAATTCCATGTGGCATGGTTTTCCTTGAATAAAAATAATGAGTCAACTTGCATTTGCAGTGATGGTTATCCTCATTATTGGCTTGAAAATTGAGTTATGATAGTTTTTCCCACTTTTTGGAAAAACAAATGTGAGTCGTGAGATGACTAACACACCTATTCTTTGGATTGAGTAACCGTAACCCAGGGGCATCTAAGATGTCAAAATCACCTAAATATTGCACCTCACCAGGGCCACACCAACCATTACCATTACTAAATTTTTGCGCACAAAATTTAGAACCAGTTTCCTTTTCACCAAGAAATATCTTAACAAAACACCCTACCACTTTCTATTCTATACCCATATATATATATAATCAATATTAAGATATGTATTTGAATTCCTATCTATTAATTAAGAAATATTTACGATTACTTTATATTTTGTAATTTTTAATATTAATATGCAAACTAATATCTATTATAAACTTTATTATCCTTTCTTCTTAGTTTTTGAAGACATTTCAAAATGATATTATGTAGCAGTTAAATGATATCCATACACTATTTAACATGGTAGGTACTTTATAAACTTGTTCATTCGAAGAATTAACATAAATACTATTAAAATGAAAATATAGTAATTTATATTTATTATTTTTATATTAAATATTTTATTATAATTTCTTATGTTAATTTTTTTTAATTTTATTTTTTCTATTTTTCTACTACAACTAAAATTGTTATTATTTTTCTTAACCAATTACAATAATTTGTTTGCGGTACAATATAGTGGTTCACTATAATATCTTGATATTTAATTTTTACTAATATTGATTGTAATTAATGAAATCATTAATTCTTATATATGCATGTAAATGTAAATGGACAAAAGACCCAAAACAATTATAATTATAATTTAATATCAACTGATGAAGAGGTGAAGCCTTGATATGGACCATGAGAAGTCATAAGGAGGAGGGTAGCCAAAAAATGGTATTTGGAGAATTAATATTGGGAGTGAACTATTGGATGTGCAAAAGGATCATGAGATTTGAGGTTGTCAATATTTTTCCAAGAAAATATTAATGGGAATGAGTGGAAGTAGTGGGGCTATACCCCATTTATCTTACCAAAGATATGGGAAACGTACCACTAAAATACTTTGGAGGTGTGAAAAAAGGTTCTTGATTTAACCAAAGGATAGTTGTGAAAATAAATATGTCAAAGATGCTAATCCATGAAAGAGAATAAAAGACAAAGAAGTGTGTGTAGGAAGCACTTGTGCACATCAAGGAGAATTAACATTCTAAGGAAAGGAGCATTCATGAAGGAATGCATCGGTTGAAGCAAAGAGACAAGCAAGGAGAGAACATAGAGGGATAGAGAGAGTCCTTAAGAAAGTAAGAGAAGAACATCACTCATGGGAGTGCAGGAGCTGGAGGTAGAGAAAAATATGGTAAGACAAACAAGAATTGGTGAGTTTTATTAGAGAAGAAGAATAGCCTTCATGACTCTTCCCCATATTACCGAGTTAAACTTACCTTGTGGCTTCATGTCTAGCTTGAGGATGACCAAATACAAGAAATATTGTAGTGCAAATAAGGCTATGGTGGGTTGGAATGTGGCTCATCCTTCAACGATTGATGGAAGCATTGGTCATAAGATAAGTGCACTTGTGGTAATCAAACTTGTAATGTAAGCAATTTTCAATGAAACAGAGATTATGTTGCTAAATTCTATGCCTATGATCTTGTTTGTTGATGGATATCATGGCTTATGTGTTGTTTGTTTATGATATAATATGGTAATTGTTTTTTAACGATTTTGATGGTTGTGTAATGTTCACATCCCTAATTAAATATCCTTAGGTGCTCTTATGTTTTGTTAGATCTATAGACTTGGTAATTCTTAAATTTTCCGTTAGCCTCGAGGGTTAGCTCAATTGGTCGAGGTCCCATTACTAAAGCACCTTCCCCATGGAAGGTCATGCGTTTAATTCTCCTCAACACCCTTAGGGTTAGTCTCAAACTAGTTTGGCTAGGGGGTGTGGTCCCTTTGGGTTGATCTACCCTAATTTTCCATCGAAAAAAATAAAAATAAATAAATAAAATAAAATAAAATAAAATCCTAGCTTATTACAAACCTAAACAAAGTAAGAAGGACAGTTGAAAAGAAAAGGGAAGTTAAACATTTTAGCCTATCAATGAAACTTTCTAGCTTCGTGCGCTGAGATATGACTGCCTGTTGCATTGTCTGAGCTTGAGTAGATTCTGTCGTATTTGTTGTTGCAATCTGCTCAGCCTCACTGATCTGCTGTTGCACACGAGCCTCTCTGCTCTGTAATTTCACTGATATGAAAATATGGAGCACATGGAGTTTCCCACTTGGCATTGTTTGGAACTTGGCAAGGTCGATGCCGAACTCCAGGGAAGTTTGGACCTGCGCGCACAATTCTACTTGCTCCATTGATACCACTGCACCCAGGAAGGGGCAGATTCTGCTTCTTGTAGTGGCGACGATGGAAGTAGACGATAGGGTCACTTGTACTAGCCTCACTTTATCTAGGCTCGCTTGCAATGTATTAGTTTTGAGCTGGAGGACCTGCAAAGTCGACTGTAAGGTTCCCACCGTGGCCTTGTATTGGGTCTCCATTTTGTTCCATAGGTCCTCTGATGTTGAAGCGATGGCATCTGCAATTTTGTAGAGGTCCTCCTCTGTTAGAGTAGCCTCTTCCTCACTTCCTGCCTTGGACCCTTTCCTCTTCTTGCGCATCCCTTTAGATGTTTCACCGTCTCGCTTGGTGCCGCATGGATATTCAACACCATCTCCATTGAGCCCATCTAATCTGCTGAGGTCCACCTCCTTGTGGTCACCTCTTAACTCCTAATATTTGTGTTTTTCTGCTTCAGCTCCCTTATATTTTTTTCTTGTATACGTGTATGGGTCTGTTGTGTCTTTTGGAGCCGTATCTAATGGAGATGTATCTTTTCCGGATGTGGAAAGCGTAATGGGCTTTGTGAAGCCAAGCTCGATCTTCTATGAATTCGGCCATGTTTAAATGACATGGTCAACTTCTGCCTCCGTGACCATGTAAGGTAAGGTGTACCAATTTGAATCCTTGCGCGCCTTTCTCATGACATTGTGCATGGTCACTTGAAACTCTGCAACACTTTTGTATTTTTTGTGCACTGCTGGCGAGAGTCGTGGTTTGGAATGAATAGCTTGCACCAACGTGCCTTCAAAAAATACCCATAATATTCTTTTTTCTTCGACTTGTCAGGCGTTTGATGAGTCCCACAATTTTACGTAGCGCGCCCCCTTGCATATGCCTAGCTCGATTTTAGGGAGGATTGCATCAGCTAGGGTCTCCCATGCCACCAACGCAATCAGAAATAGAAGCCACGAGTATCATAACTGCTTCCCCAGTTCCTGTGCCTCGCACACATTCTCCAGAAACTCCTCACATACAAATTGTGACCAATTGTATAACATCCCTTTTTCACATTGCCCCACCAAGGAAATGACATGCGCGGGAATTGTTTTCGGCCGACACTTTCTCATAAGCTTACATCCAAGGATGAGGGTGCCCATGCACACCGCTGGGTCAGCAATGGTCTGGACTAGAAAGCCTCGCTTATCTCATCCCACCTTGTACTTTTCCTTCACCTCCGTTGCTACTTTCAATTCTATTTTCTTCCTAAATCCCTTCATTGGATGGGGCCCCTTCTTGGGTAGGCCGATGATCCGATGGATCAACGCAACATCTATAGAGATTCTCCCTTGAATCCACAACAAGGCTTCATGGACCAAGGCCAGCAGCTAGCGCACGCAAATGCATGTGATGGGGTACTGCCCGAAATATGGGATCCTCAGCAGATTGAGGGCTCCCGCGTTGTGCAGCCCGCATGCCCAGGGCATCGACTCCACCTTTGGTACATCATCATACAACACCCGTTCCAAGTAATTTTCTGGTGCAAGTTTCGAGAACATTTCGCCGCCTAGAGGGACATCTTGAGGACTCAACGACATCTGCAAATACTCCCGCATAGTATCAATGTTTTTTGGCTTGCGCACAGAGGGCTTCCGTGGCTTGACATAGAATGGTCGCTGTTAGGTCCTCATAATTTGTCAGATTGTGTTGAGATTGCAACAAGATGATGAGCTTAGTGAAAAGAGTCGCCTTCACTAAGTGGGCCTGCAGACTATTTTTGGCGCAAGTCTATTTTTAGACTATGTCTATTTTTAGACATGTCGATCATATTCTATGAGTTGCAGGATGTTATTTGTGGATGGTTGGTCAATTTGGAAAAATAGATGGACTTCTATTTTTAGATATATTGGGAAGAATCTATTTTTATATTGCCAGTCTAAAAATAGATATGTTGAATATTATTAGCTCTTAATAATATTTGGACTATAAACATTATCTTATTCTCCTGGAGCACTTCAGTTAAGTGCACAGATGTGGCACAGGAGATGACAGAAGGAATTACGCTATTCCTGAGGGTGAAGTGGAGCTATTGCATGGAGACTTCAGTTAGAACTCATGTGACAGATTTTGGTGGAGTTATTGAGGTAGTTGGTGGAGTTGTGTTCAGTTTAACTTAGTTAGACATAGTTGAGCTAGTTGTATCTAGTCTAACTGATTGATACACTAGTGAGAGTGGTGTGAATTAATTATTAATTAATTCACTAATTATTAACTCATTAATCAACTGAAGAATACATCAGTTAACTACAGTCATGGACAGTTTCAGTGGAGACCAGTGGAGAGGTAGGTGAAAGAGTAGGTTGACTATCAGTTGTGACTATAGTGTTGCATGATTTGCAACACATAATGGTTGGAGATGCCAATGAGGATTGTGTGAGAAAGGCTGGACCAATTCAAGTTCATTTAGAGCCATTCTTCAACAGTGATTGTGCAGTAGAGGCAGGCTAGCAGGTGGCAGAGATCGGTGCATGGGATTTGCTAGATCGGACCTGATTAGTGTGTAGCAATTGGAGATTGTACTGAGAGCTTGTGAGGAGATTTGTATGATGATTTTTACATGATCTATATGACATATAATATACAGATATTTTGGGGTTTTCATCTTTAAGCTTTCCCATAAATTACTTTGTTCATATGTGTGAATTTTTATGTTTTAATGTGTGCATGCAATTCATTTAATTTCCGCAAGTAATGATCAATGGTAGAAGAGAATCTGTATTGTGCATGAAGTCAAATAGTGTGTGATCAGGAGAATCTCGGATGTATAACACATTAGTTATATAATTTCTACACGGTATCAGAGCTATATTGATCATTGGAGCGATTGCAAAACATTGAAGAGGTTGAGTTTTGTGCTGGTGGAATTCGAATTTGCAACAGTGTTTTCTTGGTGTCAAAGTTGAGATGTCTTTCAACGGATTGCGATTGGAGTATGCCCTTGACGGTAGCGCGAATTATATTGCATGGAAGGACAGGATGGAGGTGGTGCTGGAGGACAATGGGTTGAATGAGTTCATAGATGCAGAAATTCCAAAACCTGCTTCTAGCGATGCTGCCGCACTTGACGCATGGCAAAAGAAAACAACAAAATGTCGAAGGATTCTATTGGAAGGTGTGAAGGATAAAATAGTGTATAGCCTTCATGGTAAAGCTTCTCCATTCTTGATGTGGAAAGCTTTGACAGATTTTTTCCAAAGCAAGAGCGACCAGAGGAAGTTGGCGCTCAAGGATAAGCTTAGGAATATAAAAATGGAGAAAGGCGACAGTATACCCAAGTACCTCACGAAGTTTGTCCAGTGCAAGGATGAGCTGGGAAGTGTGGGGGTTACTGTAGATGATGAGGAATTGGTGAGCTTGGCTCTCCTTGGGCTTCCAAAGAGTTGGCATTCCTATCAGGACTCTGTCAATGGTCGGGAGAAACTGCCAGGATGGGAGCGACTTTGGTCGGATCTTGTGTAAGAGGAGATAAGGTGGAGTACCAAGGATGGATCTTCATCGAAAAATGTAGATGAAGGAAATTGCACTTTGGCTACCAAAGCAAGGAAGGGGAAGGGCAAGAAAAATGATTCTCAATCCGGTGCGAAAGGCAAGAAGCAGGACATGTCCAAGGTGAAGTGCTTTCACTGTCACCAACATGGACATTACGCCACTAATTGTCCACAGAAGAAGAAAAATAAGCAGGCTGCTGGATCTGCAGCTAGAGAGGCCTTAGCCTCGCAGTTTGAGCTAGATTTTTCACTGATCGCATGCTTGGTCTCAAGTGTGATGGGATCAGTGTGGTTCTTGGACAGTGGTGCGTCATTCCACATGACGGGAGATCGAGATTTGTTTTCAGATCTGGAGGACAAAGATCTGGGCGTGTACATCGAGATGGGCGATGATGGTAGATACAGTGCGACCGGTATCGGTACCATATCCTTTCAGAGGGAGTCTGGTAAACCTTTCATCTTGAAGGATGTCATGCATGTTCCAGGATTGAAGAAGAATCTGATCTCTGTGGCGATGTTGGAAGACAAGGGATATGATGTTGTCTTTAGTGAGGGAAAGGCTTTCCTGCGCAGTAAGGCAACTGGTGAAACTTGGAGGATAGGGGTTCGAGTTAAGAACATTTATCAGTTGCAGGTAGATGGTTGCGCAACAATGGCAGGCAAAGAAAAAGGAGTGGTGAGTCGGGATGAAGGCGAACTGTGGCACAAGAGATTGGACCATCTTCACCATGGCGCTTTGAAAATTTTGCAGTAGATTTCTACTAGGCTTCCCAAAGGTAAACTTGCGTAGTCAGATTAGTGGAAGGGATGTACTTTGGGAAAATCTGTGAAAGCTACCTTTCACGAGAAGGATAGTCACGCCACAACGATCCTTGAGAGAATTCACACAGATGTGTGTGGACCTTTCTCGGTAGCTTCGACAGCAAAGCACAGGTACTATGTGATATTTGTTGATGATTTTTCTCGGAAGTGCTGGATCTTCTTCATGTAGAAGAAGAGTGAGACATACTCAAAGTTCTGTGAGTTCAAGGCGCTGGTTGAGAAGGAATCGAGGAAGCATGTGAAGGCTCTTAGGAGTGAAAATGGTGGTGAATTCATCTCTGCTGAATTCAAGGACTTTTCTTTGCGAAGGAATTCGAAGAGCTCATAGAACCTCATAACCCACGGCGAATGGGGTCGGCGGGTGAAAGAACAAAACGATCATTGGTGCTGCACGGGCGAAGTAGGTTGCATGATCGAGCCTTGCTCAGGCCTAGGTTGGGGCATGCAATGCGTAGTTTATGTGCCCAGCGTGTCCTCACGGTACTTGTGAGTACACCCAAAATTATTCAGTAGGCTTTGATATTTCTCATTTGATTTTTGGTATGCCTATTTGCATTCATGTGACGAGGGAGATGGAAGAAGGTTTTGGAGCCAACCGCGGAGGTTGGGATGTTTGTGGGGTACAACGATGCACACACAACTATCGTGTATTTTCCGGATAGTCGGAAGACTTTGTGCGAAAAGATATCAAATTTCATGAGGAGAAAGCCGTGAAGTGTTCGCTTGAGAGGGATCCACACTTGCATGCAGACGAGGAGCTATTAGTTCCTAAGGATGAGCCTCGGGATGTGGATTAGCCACAAGAGGAGGTTCATGGAGTGGAAGAAACCACTCATGCAGCGCCAACCATCAGAGGGCGGAAGCGCACTACAGAAGCTAAGTGACTGAATCTTGATGCAGAGAAGATTGTAGGAGCACCTACATCACAGCACAAACAGAGACAATCACCTGACCATTATAGTGGATACATGGCTCTAATGAGAAAGTGTATCGTGACAAAACCATCCTCTTTCAAGGAAGCTGTGGAAGACCCTGCATGGGTAGATGCCATGGTGGAAGAGTATGATTAGATTATCAGAAACAGTGCATGGGAGATTGTCCCAAGGCCGGAAGGGAAATCAGTGGTAGGTTCGAGATAGATCTACAAAGTGAAGCAAGTAGCTGACGGGAGTGTCGAGAAGTACAAGGCAAGATTTTTTGCCCGGGGCTTCTCACAGATTGAGGGGATCGACTATGAGGAAACCTTTGCACCTGTCACAAGGTATTCTTCCATACAGATCATCTTAGCTCTCTCAACGCAGATAGGATGGCACATTCATCGACGCAGGATGGATGTGAAGGCGCACCGTTCACTCAGTTCATTGAGGGGTGTGTATAGAGCAGCCCGAAGGTTTCGAGTTCTTCGACGCGCGGTCGCATGTGTCTGCGCCGATCTCAAAAGAGCGGTAATAGGTTGAAACAAGCACCTCGTGCTTGAGTACGTGAGATAGATAGTTATTTCACCGGACTTGGATTCTCCAGAGTGAGGCCGGATCCGAACCTATGCAGTTGTGGTGGAGGGTAAGTTGTTGATCATTGTGCTATGTAGATGATTTGATTTTGCTGGGTGATGAACTTTTGATACACTCATGCAAGGCTGATCTTGCAAAGGAGTTTTAAATGAAGGACTTGGGCCTCCTTCATTATTTCCTAGGATTGGAAATTTGGCAGCGTAGTGATGGATTGTTTGTGTCTCAAGGCAAGTATGCTCGGGATGCATGGCTGCAAGCTTATTGACACTCCTCTTCCTAGTGGATGGAGGAAAGAGGATGCTACATTGGCAGAGGTAGTGGATGCCACTGTTTATTGACAGTTGGTGGGGTCGCTTATGTATCTAGTCAATACACGACCTGACATATGCTACGCTATTAACTAGCTTTCACAAGCTATGGTTAAGCCTACCAAGCTCTTTTGGAAGGCAGGCAAGCATGTATTGAGATATCTCAGAGGCACATTGGGATATGGATTATGGTACAGACAGTGGGATGAGGTGAAGCTGTGTGGATTCACGGATGCAGATTGGGCAGGGAGCCCAACGGACAGAAAGAGCACATATGGAGGGATTTTCAGTATCAGGTCGACAACAACACAGGGTACAAAGTGAGCCCAGAGATGTGAGTTCAGCGGAGTGTCGATCAGCACTAGCGAGTTTGGCTGCATGAGGCCTGGATGAGAAGATCTGGTCGAGATTTGTTCGGTTCACACTTAGATCCTCTTGTGATATATTGTGATAATCAGAGTTGCATCAAACTCTCGATTAATCTAGTATTTCATGATAGATCTAAACACATTGAAATCTGGTATCATCATATCAGAGATTGTGTGCAGCGGAAGATCATGTTACTTTCTTACATTCCTACGGAGGATCAGGATGCTGATATCTTGACGAAGGTGCTCACCAGGAGCAAATTTGAATACCATAGAGGCAGGATCGGGGTGGTAGATAATCCCTATCTTGTTGAGAGGGAGTGTTGAGATTGCAACAAGATGATGAGCTTAGTGAAAAGAGTCACCTTCACTAAGTGGGCCGCCGGGCTATTTTTGGCGCACAGTCTATTTTTAGACTATGTCTATTTTTAGACATGTCGATCATATTCTATGAGTTGCAGGATGCTATTTGTGGATGGTTGGTCTAGTTGGAAAAAATAGACGGACTTCTATTTTTAGACATACTGGGCGGAATCTATTTTTAGATTGCCAGTCTAAAAATAGATATGTCGAATATTATTAGCTCTTAATAATATTTGGACTCTAAACATTATCTTATTCTCTTGGAGCACTTCAGTTAAGTGCACGGATGTGGCACAGGAGCTGACAGAAGGAATTATGCTATTCCTGAGGGTTAAGTGGAGCTATTGCATGGAGACTTCAGTTAGAACTCATGTGACAGAGTTTGGTGGAGTTATTGAGGTAGTTGGTGGAGTTATGTTCAGTTTAACTCAGTTAGACACAGTTGAGCTAGTTGTATCTAGTCTAACTGATTGATACACTAGTGAGAGTGGTGTGAATTAATTATTAATTAATTCACTAATTATTAACTCATTAATCCACTGAAGAATACATCAGTTAACTACAGTGCATGGACAGTTTCAGTGGAGACCAGTGGAGAGGTAGGTGAAAGAGCAGGTTGACTATCAGTTGTGACTATAGTGTTGCATGATTTGCAACACATAGTGGTTGGAGATGCCAATGAGGATTGTGTAAGAAAGGATGGACCAATTTGAGTTCATTCAGAGCCATTCTTCAACAGTGATTGCGCAGTCGAGGCAGGCTAGTAGGTGGCAGAGATCGGTGCATGGGATTTTCTAGATCAGACCTGATTAGTGTGTAGCAATTGGAGATTGTACTGAGAGCTTGTGAGGAGCTTTGTATGATGATTGTTACATGATCTCTATGACATATAATATACAGATAGTTGGGGGTTTTTAGATTTAAGCTTTCCCATAAATTACTATGTTCATATGTGTCAATTTTTATGTTTTAATGTGTGCATGCAATTGATTTAATTTCCGCAAGTAATGATCAATGGTAGAAGAGATTCTGTATTGTGCATGAAGTCAAATAGTGTGTGATCAGGAGAATCTCGGATGTATAATGCATTAGTTATATACTTTCTACACATTGGCAATGACCAAATGAACAAGGGTAACATCAAACTAGTCTTTGGAGTCCTAGGACCTAGCTTTCCTGGACTCAGAGAGGGCTCTCTCTATGTTTGTGTAGAATATTTAACTTGTTTGATTTTTAGGCTAGTTATAGGGATTAGGGTTTGCTTGTTTGTTTATTTGGTTGGATAAGTTGTCAAGGAGAATAGGTAGAGTAAGAGAGAATCAATCCATTGGGCTAAGGAGTCTGCAAAGGTTTTGAAGAGTGCAAAAATGAGTCAAGGGTGTCTCATATGGAAATTTTAACAAGGCCAAATGGATCTAAGTAGGTTTTGTGTGGGTGAAATGAACATAGAGTTGTGAATACAATAATTTAAGGGGAAATAAAGGATCCTCTAACATACTATGAACAAGGAAAAATATTTTAGTATGATAGTATAGAAAAACATGAAGATCAATAAAGGGTTCTTCAATCAAACATTACTAAGCAGACCTCAAACAATAGATAAGAAAATTTAGAGAGAAACTAAGGATTCTTTGAACATTAATTGCAAACAAATAAAATTTTAACATAAAATTTTAGTAAAAACCAAATAGCATTTAAGAGTTCTTTAGCTAAACTTCAAGGAAGAAAACATAGAAATCAAAAGAGGTAGGCAGAAGTAGGGTGCCAAGAAAGCAAGTCCTATTCTCTATTTCTGTCTTTTGATCAAGGAAACCATAAACATAATGAATCACTGAAAGAAACAAAGACAAAAGTGGAATACATCACCATATAACCAAGATTAATGAATCCTAAGAGTGTGCTCAATCCAAATCCATCACAAGTCACCAAAAACCAATTTCACCAATAAAATCCAAGTCTATCTCATATTATGCTCAGAAAATATCCAACATGTTCAATGAGGCCTCAATGCTGTATTTAAAAAGAAAAGAGGACCAAAACCCTAACTAGGGTTCCCAAAATGTCATAAATACTCAAAAATACCATTTATGTCCAAAGAGATCATACAAGGCCCAAGGCATAAAATATCTAAGGCAATAAATGAGAAATAACTTCTAACACCTAACTTTAGAGTGATCTGAACAAAAATCCACAAGTTCTATTTGCCATAAATTAGTTTCTTTTGTTGACTTTTTCACACTAGGGCACAATAGGGAGGTCTAAGGGCGCAACGCTTGCACTGAAAAAATGGGTCACCTTGCACCTGAATTTTGAAGACCTTCCTGATGTTGGAATGAGCTCTGTGATGGCTCTTTGGAAATCCTGTCAAGTCTACTTTCAAAAAATTCCATTGGTTTTATTATTGGAATTAATTCACCTGTTTAAAATTCAAAACTCTGAAGTCTTCTAAGGGCGCAGCGCCAACCCTGAAAACATGGCAGAAAGGTGAAATTTTGCATGTTTTTGGCCCTTTTGGAGGACCAGTCTTGCTCCAAATGAGCTGAAACTTGGTGAGTGTGATGTCCTTGGTCCAAGAAACCAAAAAATGTAAAGTTTGCCTTCAATGGATTCCTGTAGAAAAGGCGCAGTGCCCTTGGCCCTTAAAATTGGTCAAAAACCAAAAATGTCAAAAACTTGCCAAAATTTGCAATTATCTTCCTCATGGGGTTTGGGATGTTTGTAGGGAAGCATCAACTAAGATTTCAAGATTTTTCTTGCCTTTGGCCTCCTTGAGAGCTTGAATTTTGACAAGGGCACTTTGGAGCTTGGCCCTTGCAATATGATTTCTCAAGGCATAGTGCTTGGCCATCTTCTTCTAAAGGCCAAGGTCCCTTTGAGTCTTCTCTAGCTGATCTTCCAAGTGTGTGTTAGCCATATCTAACCAAGGTTCCCGATCATACTCAATCTCCATGGCAAGCATCTCACTTGGAGTGAGTTGCTTTTCCAATGTTGTTTCTTGCTCCTTCTCCTTGGCCAAGGCCTTCCTCAAGCCCATTTTTCTTGGCCTTCTTCTAGACTTCCCTTCTTCATCTTCAATATCATCATAAGTGCCCAAGAGTTCATCTATCTTCATCTTTGACTTTGCAGCCTCTTTCCGATCTCTGATTTCCCTGACTTCATAGATTTCCTTTTGAGCTTCTAGCTGCTTGTTTTTAGTCTCATAATAGTGGATGACATTCCTAGCCCTAGCTAGGTTGGCTTGCAAATATTTGATTTGGGCATCCTTATATTTGAGTAGCATTCTTGAGATCCTTGCCTCATCTTCATCATCACTGCCAACATGGATGAGTTCAAATTATCGCTCAATCTCATGTTGATCTTCTTCTTTTTCTTCCATGACCTTCTCTTTACCTTTGTCAAGCTGCTTAGCTGAGGTGGAGGGCATGGTCCCTTTCCTTTTAGAGGTAGCAAACACATGCCTCTTTCCTCTTTATTATGTTAGAGGAAAAGGTTCAATATTGGTCACTTGAGTGCCTTCACTATGGTTGCCATCATGACTGTCATCACTATTTGTATTCTCACTGTCCTTATGGATTTTATGGCTACTCTCATGGCTGCTGTCATCTTTCTCCATGCTCTCTGCTTCATCACTGATATTCTTGCTGTCATTATTAGTGTCAACATCATCATCATCATTATCATCATCTCCACTGATATCATGGCCATCATGATTTCTGCTCTCTTCCTCATTGATTTCTGCACTGCTTTTTTCTTCACTATTTTCCTCTGCCTCACTGAAATTTGTTTCACTGATATCAACCTCAATTTCTTCTTCTTCACTAATATCTGCCTCCTCTGACCTATTTACATCATGGCTCATTTCCTCACTTTCTTCTTCTGCCTCTTCATTGTTTTCTGCACCTTCATTTTTCTCACTGACTTGTGGGTTGTCCTTATCACTAATATTGGCATCATTTACATCAACGTCATCTTCATTGTCTTGACTACTAGGTGCTTCATTATTGGTTTTTGCAGTGCCTTCATCACCATTGATAGTTGCATCTTCATTTCCTCCTTCTTCCATGCTGGCATTACTGCTTTGATCTTCATTTTTCTATTCTGCAATGCTTTCTTCATCATTTGTTTCTGCATTTTGTTCATCACCACTATGAGCCTCACTAACATTTTGCCTCTTGGTGCCACTACTATCATCAGCTTCACCTTCCTCATCTGCACTATTTTGTGTTTTATCATTTTTTGCCCCACTGTCCTCACTACTTTCTGCACCATGATTTTGACTGCTTTCATCAGCCTCACTGTTCTCTATATTACCCTCATCTTCTTCACTGCCTTCTTCTTCATTTTTACTTGATTCATCATCACCTTATCCTTTATTTTCACTTGATTTATCATCACCTTCTCCTTCATTTTCACTTGACTGCTCATTGTCACTTTCTTCATTGCCTGATGCATTGTGAGAGAGGGATGAAGGAGGGTTGTCTTGAGGTGAAGGGATATGTGTAGATGGTGAAGCATGCTCATCAGAGGATGATGGAGGAGTAAGGATAGGAGGATGAGATGATGAAGGCATGTTTTGCTAAGGATGGGGTTGTGGGTTACTGAACGCTTCATGGGAAATGAAAACCTCCCATGGAATACCCTTTTGCTGCAACTGATGCATCACAACCATCTTAATCAAAGAGTGATGAAATAAGATTTACATCTGTTGGGGGAAAGCTATCTTCTGTACAATATAGGACATCTTGTCAATACTCCTGTAGAGGTAGTAGGGAAGATGCATCAAATTAACCCTAGTAAAGTGAACGAGTAATCTAATGTGGTAGGAATAAATCCTAGAGAACCTTCCCTCACATGTGAAATATTTCATGATGATTCTCATAAAGGGTGCATAACTTTCCAACAAATGTGAGAAAGGAAAAATGGACTTGAAGTTGTCTTTGTATCTGGGCTTAAGGAATGGTTCATAGTGGCTTATGTCTAAATTGGCCCGTTTGAACCACTTTTCACCAACACTGGGTATCCCAGTGGCAATAGCAATGGCATCTGATGACATCTCAAAGTTTACTCCTTCCAGATTGACTTGTTTCTCATGTAGGTTAAGGATGAAGAGCCTAGTCAGCTCAGGCTGATTTTGCACCTGTTGTATCATTTCACAAAAGTTAAAACACCCCACATTCTAGAAACATGAAACAGTCATGGGAGAGGGCATCAACTCCATTGTGGTCAGTGGCTCAAACCTATTGATTTTTACACCCTTCTGTTGATACCTTCTTAGCACTTTCCCTTCCTCACCACTACCTCTGTCACCTTCCCTTTGCATTTTGATCATTGTTGCTTTTGAGCAAAACCCTAGTTCTGCTTATGAAATGGATGTGGAAGAGGGTAATGGAGTGTTGATGGAAAAAGGACAACTTTTACAAGTGAGGGATGAGAATGAATGAGTGAAGGGGTAAGTATATGACTATATGAGAGGTTAGAAAAAAACTTGGTGACCTTCCCTACTGATTTGTGAAAAATTTGCTTTACCATACCTTGTATTTATGGTAAATGCATATGAATGAAGGCGATGAGTTTGTCAATCTACTTGTGGTATAATGGCCAGGGCCTTTAAGCTTTGATGGATGACCAATTTCAAATTATTGCAACCACCCTAATTCACCCCTGTTTTAACTGATATTTCCTTGTTTGCAGATGTAGGAGGCTTAATCAGTGTTTTTAGCATGAAACTTAGGTCCTCACTTAGGGTTCCAATTCTTTAAAATCCATCAAATGCTTGGAGGTGAGGCAGGACATCCATTTACCTTTGAAAAAGCTATGAGGACACCTGGCAGGAAAATTGAAGTGTTTTTTTGAGTGCTGAACTAGTGTGGAGGCCCTCCTGGGCAAACACGCAACATTCAGGTCACGAGCGAGTCAGGTCAGGCAAAGGCGCAAGCGCTTGCTGGGCCTGTCGAGTCTTTTTGTGTCAAGCACACAGTGTCTGCCGAGCCTGTCGGGTCTCTTTGTGGCGGGTGCACTACGTCTGCCGGGCCTGTCGTGTGTGTCGGGTGAATGCACAACACACTTATAAATGCGCAGCGCGTACCTTAGGTGTGCAACGTAGAGTAAAATTGCATGGGGAAAACACCCAGGCGTGCAGTGCACGACTCCAGGAGCGCAGCACCGTCCTGAATGCACAACGCCATGTAGACTTACTCGATTTTGTCCCGAAAACTCACAATTTTTTCCTCCTGGACTTTTTAAACTTTTTTCAAGTGAACAATGAGTTAGGTGAAGTTTTAGATGTGCTTTTATAGCCTTTGAACCTTGATTTACTCATGAGACCCACTTTTCTAATTTTTTCAGGATCACTTCTCTTTTATTATTTCTCACTAATATTCCTTTCACCTTTTGCTGTAGGTGACTTAAAACATTGATTTGGATTTTTGTTTGTAGGTTGCTGGATTGGGGGTACTTGCTTGTCTTTTGGCGTTGACACATTTGTTCTCACAGCAGCAACCTTATAATCACTTTTGGTTTTCGCCTTTGAACTCAACACCATATTTTTCATGCTTTTGACCTCTGCTGCCGTGTAGGTGGCTGAAATGATAATTTGAACCTTTCTCACTGATATTATTTACCTCCTTTTTCTGTAGATTTTGTTTGAGTGATAAGGTTAAACTTCTTTGGCTTGTTTATGTCTTTCAACACTTTCACTCAGCAAGTTGTAGAGCTATAAAAAGGGTCTCTTTCACCTCTATTCACCTCACATTAATATGTCAACCCGAGAGCGTTTTGTCATTACAAAGAGTGACTCAATCCGAGGCTCATTCGTCAGAGTAATGCTAGTAGTACAGTGCTTTAAGAAATACAAGAGTAAATGGATGCTTAACTGAAATCAAATTGCTTTAAAGAAGTAAATCACACACTCAGGTAACTCAACAACTCATCAGTCAAGGGTTCGGTAATGATAAACCATCCCTTCAGAAACTGATAGAAAAAGAACTCAAGCATAGATCGCAAGCCTGGGAGCTAAACAGTGACTGATACTGCTAACTACAGTCTTAGATCATCTCTCACAGCAAACCATCAAATGCAGATAAATAGAACAGCAAAGGAAATAAAGGATTAAACTATAATTCTGAAATGGAACAGCAACTCTAAAATAGGACAGCAAATGAATACTAAGTCCCGCGGGTTATATTCAAACTTAATCTATGCACTCTTTGCAATCAAGGAACACTCTGTTATTCTAAAGACAAATGACACAAATCATATTAATGGAACAGCAATAACAGTTTGGGAATTATGGAATAATACTGATGCATTAGAAACGCACACAACACAAATGTCAATAGAACAGCTCTGTAGCTTGACAGTAAGGATATGCGATTAACTCTAGAAAGGAATAAGAACGCAATGCAGAGTTAACATACAAATCTGGCTGTAGAAACTTCAACGATTCAACTTAAACAGAGCATGTAATCTGAACGTATAAGCACAACAAATAATCAACTAACAGTAATGAACAAACCACACATAAACGGAGCTGTAATGGTACAGAAGCAAGTGTCCTTCGGGGCCGGGCCCTTAGCCTCCAAGGATACACCGCTTTGGGTTAACGCAGATGCGAAGTTGGAATAATCACCAGTCTTTCATTAATATATTGATAAAAAATACATCGAACCAGTTCTCAACGAAGCTGAATAACTAAATCGAATGTCTTACAAAAGATTACATCAAACGTATCTTATCTCCCATTCTCCCCCTCTAAACTAACAGTACTTGTCTCTTTTTATAAAAACGATGGCGGAGATGTCCAAGCAATTAGATAAGTGAAGCAGCGATCCCTTAGGATCTTCGATCCTGAGGGATTCGCCAAACAGTTAACTTTCATCCAGTCTTTGTTATTGCGCTGAGCTGGTGTCCTCTCTCTCTTACCCGAGCCGATTCTCCTTGATCTTGTCTCCCTATGTTTACATTTGGTTCTCATCAAGAGGAACAGCGGTTATCTCCACTTCGTTCTTATCTTTGGAGCAGCAACCCTTCGTTTTCCTCTTTCCCTGTATAGAAAATAACCATTATCAGTGGCTAAGTCATACATATCGATTTTCACATGTTTTGTGATAGTTCCTTATGAATTTCTAAATCCATGATACAAAAGGTTCACAAATTGTATTAAAAAGTCATTAAAGTAATCATCAAAATCATACCTTTTCAGTACTCCACACACCCCCCTGCTTACCTTGTTTCATGTCCTCATGAAAACATTGTAGTTTACATGTAATGCAGTGAGAGAGTATGCTGGAGAAGGAGTTTCATGCGGAGGCCTACAACCATGTTGAGTGATTAAATAATCAAAGAACTGACCTGCTTGCCCTTCAGGCATATCATACAGGGCCTGGTATCCATGTGCTGGATGCCAAATAATTGGAGCGCGAAATCTACACCCTAACCAGGATGACCCTGCTTTTAGAAGGCTCTGGCCATAGAGATTCAAACGGTCAGCAGCGAACTCAAAGTTCTCATACTTAAATGGCTCTCTGAGCTGGATGTGTGGATCAGAGATTCGATATCGAAATTTGGCTGCATTAGTGGCCAAGTACTTAATGGAAAAGAAATACTCTAAACCCTCTTGAATGAGTGCCTCATGCATAGGCCCTAATGTTACAATGACACCTGGAGTCCTTATGTGGTTTATATGAGCTGTCCATAACCGTACTGGGTTCCTAGGCTCAGCCCTAACTCTTAAATCTAGACCATTTTCTTGACTCTGAAAGGTATCATAGGCTTTTAGCCACTTAATCTGGTTAGCTCCGAATGAAATGAATGCTTGGAATTGAATATCACCAATGGAGGGACCAGGGTTCGATTCAGTCTCCTGACTTAGCACAAGGTCATGTAAATAGAGTTCACACAACAACCTCTGGACTTTTACTCCATAATGTCTACAACAGTCTATAAAATCATTGACATTGTTGATTTGTATGGGGGTGCCTGCCTTAACAGCTTTTATTTGTAATTGCAAATACCGTTCTAATAGGAACATAGCATAGTTTTTGGCAGGGGCCCTACATGCTAAAACATTATTATATAAAGAACACAAGTCATTCATCTGTTTGATAGTAGTATCTAGTTTATAAGTTACCTGTGTGACTTCCTCTTGTTCCTTCATCCATCCTTCAAAAAACTGTCTTTTAGATTGACTGACATCCCTTAGTTGCTGCTGCAACTCTTCATATTTTTCTAGGGGAACCGTTTGCTCTTTAAGTTGCTCCATTTCTTGCCGTGCTTGTTTCACCATCTTGTGCAAGGTTTTTGTCTTTGGATCTTTCCTCCATGCATCAGTAGAGGCCGGGAGTTTTACCTGAACCTTCTTGTTACGCTGTTTAGAGTTCAGGACCCTGATTACCCCTGAGGGTGGTGCCTCCGTCTGAATTTCCTTATCATCTTTTTCTGTCTTAATCGGAACGGCAGTTGGAACCTCCGAGTCTTGGAAAACAGGCTGCTGGCGGGCCCTCTTTTTCCTCTTTACTTTCTGGTTCTTTTTCAAAATCCTGATTTGTTGCCTGAGCTGTGTTATCGTGTTTAATAGTTTAGTCCGTTCCTTCCTCAACTTCTTGATTTCCATTGATTCCTTTGAAGGAACGGCAGTCTGTTGATGATGAAATGGATCATGACCAGTTGCTACCTCTTCCTCCTGAGGTTCTTCCTCACTGCTCTGCTCCGGCGGTTCTGGTGTATGTACCTCAACTGGTTCTGATTCTTCCTCCTGGGGTTCTTCCTCTAGATTCTCCTCTTGTGACATGGGAACAGATTGTCCCCGTTCGGTATTTTCTTCTTCTTCATCATGCATGGGCATGTTCTCTTCTTGAATTTGGTCGTGGGGATTCTCTGAGCTAGAAGGTTGACCGTATTTACTCATATTGGCTAGGATGGCGGCCAGGTCATCTTCTCTTAGTAAGTCCTGTAATGGACTATTCTCCTGCTGTCCCATTTCTTCTTCCTGTTCAGTTTCTGCTTCTTTTTCTGTTCCCGCAGGCTCGGGTACTTCTTCTTCGGGTTTCTCATCTTCAATTATTATTGGTTGGCTGGTGCCTTCCTGAAGCTGTTCCAGCCTTCCCCTTATTCGAGCCAACCGGGCTGACTTCCTGGGTTTATTTATGCTTCCTCTCATCTGAGCTAACCGAGCTGATTTCCTGGGTTCCTCTGGTTGCTCGGGTGAATCAACTACATGCTTTCGCTTTGCGGATTCTTGATGTAATTCTGGTTGCTGCGATGTACTAGCAACATTTTCTCTGCGTTCTGCCTGTTGTTCTGGTGTGTTTATAGAACGTATGCGTCTCAGGGATGGTTCTGTCGATCTTCCTTCAATCAGTGCAATGAGTCTTTCCCAGCTGCTCTGCTGCTGGGTAAGACTATAACTAACAACAAGTCGAATTAACCCGTGGTGACTAACAATTGCCTCTACGTGCTGTGCCCTTTTCATACTTTGTGCAGCGTCATGTAATGACGAATTTAAGAGTGCTGGTAAATTCACAGAGCATTTCTGTTTTAGAACAGCTAAAAGTTTAAGGTGTCGTGGTCTTACCACGTCTTTTCTTCCTTCACAAGTAATGTAGCTCTGTATTATTCTTGCTAGCTCTGTCCAGGGTTCGCCTAGGGTCGCTGGAAAAATTCCTTTCCCTTTGATTGTCAAATGCTGGCCTTCATCTTGGAAGATGTCGATGACCTTCTGTAATCGTTCCTTTTTGAATGTCCATACCGGTCCGGTAGCTGGTAGTCCTGATACTTCTGCAATTATGGCATCAGTGACCGCTATGCATTTCCCTCTTACTATGGAGTGGTCTTCTTGTAAATTCTGTAAGAACTCCATTGCTACTGTCTCATTACCCTCCTGTAAGCGATTGAAATAGTTCAACCATCCTGCCCTTTCCAGGATTTCTCGGGCAGCAGCAGAGATCGTTAGTTGTTGAGGCTCACTACGAATTGCCTTGCCCCCCATGATTTCGCTGCGATTTCTAAATGGAACAGCAAAAACGTTTTCGGTTTGAAACACAGAGAGCAGGGTTTCGCAAAAGAAAACAGAGTATGCAACAGTGTAGCAAAAACAACTTGTGCGAAAAAAATAAAAATAAAAATATGCCATGCCGTGAAACCATGCCAAACCGTCGTGAACCAGATTTTCCGAATGATGAATTGACACGTAACACAGGGAATGATGAGGTTAACCTCCCCCCCCCGCAGTGTGATAGGCTGTCCCAGCCGGCAAATAATGGAGCGGCACCCAGTCTGTAATCAAGTCAGAAAGGAACAGCATGTGAATTTATGCCATGTTGAAAAAGGACAACAGATTACCGAAATCGAGGCGGAGGATGGATCGCGTGATATGATTTGAGGCTGATGGATAGGCATGTATCGTATTCGCCAATCTTAAGCGGTCATGGTCACCTCCGTTGCCATGATTGGTAATGATAAATATTCATGCGGTGTATAAATCGAGAAATAACATGTGATTAATGCCTAGGATAAAGAAACAAAAGAGTGTTAATATCTTACCTATTGGCGTAAGCAAGGTGACTTCGATACCATTAACATTACTCTGCTGCCAACAGGTGTCCATAACCTTGGCAGAGTTGTTTTTTCACCCCCGGAACCATGATCCTGTGTGTATACTTAGGACTGTTATTATGTCAGAATGTAGACCATTATGCTGGCTTGGTGACCAGTTAACCATAATGCCATTCACGAGGAAAGAGCGAAACGTGGGCAGGCCGGCTCTTAATGAGACCTCTTGTTCCAAGGTTTGTTTATTTTGATACACCTTTTGGACCATATCCCTGGTGTGGTGGCCAGAATGGGAATGCCACTTCACTTCCCTCCTCATGATCATGGTAGGCTGGCTCTCAATGAGACCCCCTATCCTGCATTTGACATTTGACATGTTTTTTCTTTTTCCTTATTTATACACAAAGGGTGGTTCAGCACTCCTTAAGAGTAGGAATGGTGGAAGAAGTATTATTATCTCAATAGGAAGATTTAAACTCTTTGCCCTTATTCCCAAATATTAATAAAAAGATTTTTAAGGGAATCAGCATGATAAAGATAACCAATCATGGCAAAAATTAGTAAAACCATGTCACAAAAGGTAAGAAATAAGTATGTCTTTCCATCTGTCCTTTTATTAATGCAGAGCCTTATAGATAGAGCGATTTATGGTTTGTAGATTTCGGTATGTTGTGTCTTTATATTCATCGCATAAATGCATAGCTGAGGCTTGAAGACTAGAAAGAAGACGGGAAAAAGCATCCTCAATTTAAATCATCAAAGAGATCAAAAGTATGCAAATGGTGTTCCGTTGAAAAAACAACAACGATGGATAATAGAAAAAGGAACAAAACTGCAAATGCCGTTCCTTTTGGGAAAAGGAACGGAAATCATACGAAACACTCCATATGCCATTCCGTTGAAAAAGTCAGCACAGAAATAAAAGAACGCTGTTTTTTTTGAAGAAAAAGGAACAGTGGTAACCAAAAGGAACAGCGATAAGCGTAACAATATCGTTTTTCTGAAAAAGGAACAGAAGAGATCCGAATGATGTTCCTTTAGAAAAGGAACAGCAGAACAAGCAAAACCAATATAAAAAACACACATATGCTATTAGAAGAGCAAAAATCAAACTTTGTGGAAGAAAAAGGAACAGCAAAATGACAAGAATTATTCAAATCAAACTTATGTACAAGAATCACTCAGAAACAAAAAACTTTATGTACAAATTGCAAAAAAGAAATAGACCCTTAATGAATTGCAGGTGAGGAAGATTTCTCTTCCTCTCCTAAGATCTCCAGATCAGTATCTCGGCGTATCTGCTGGCAGAAGGATTCCCGAGTAAGTGGTTTACGGTAGAGACGGACTCGGTGACCATTTACCTTAAATGCATATCCAGAACCGTCAATAGTGATTAGAGTAAGAGTTCCATTGTCATGTACCTTCTGGATTTCGTATGGTCCCAACCATCGAGTCTGAAGTTTTCCAGGGAAGTTCTGAAACCGAGAATCGTATAACAAAGCCCAGTCTCCCTCGTGGAAGACTTTATTCTTAATGAGCGCATCATGCCATTTGGCTCTCTGCTGTTGAATTAATGCTGTATTTTGTAGTGCAGAGAGTCGAATTTCGTCTAATTCATTGATCTGTTGTAGTCGATTGAGTTGTGCCTCAGTTAAGTCTAGGCCAACTTCCTGTGTTGTACGCAGTGTTTGGATTTCGAATTCTATGGGAAAAATAGGTTGTTTTCCAAACACTAGTTGATAAGGTGAGTAACCAGTGGTGCTCCTCCATGTGGTTCGATAGACCCAGAGTGCTTCAGGTAGTCGGGTAGCCCAGTCACGCCTATGTGATGCAATAGTTTTCGTTAGGATTGATTCTATTATCTTATTGCTACTTTCTACCTGCCCATTCGCCTGTGGGTGATATGGAGTAGTGATCTTATGTTGGACATGATAATTGTTAAGTGTTGCAGCTAATTTATGCCCAACAAATTGTGGTCCTCCATCTGTAATTATTTCCCTAGGAAGGCCATAACGGACAAATAAAAGAAACAGGAACTGTATGACAGAGTCCTCTGTGGCTCTTGGTAATGCTTCTGCCTCAACCCATTTGGTGACATATTCTGTTGCCACCAAAATATATGTTTTTTGATTTGATGAAGGGTTGATGGGTCCAAAGAAATCCAGAGCCCACCGTTCGAATGGTTCAATGACTAAATGTGGTTTCAGAGGCATTTCATCAGCTTGACCAGGTCGTCCTGCTCGCTGGCAACTGTCACAGGCTTGGACGAACTTCTTTGCATCTTTGAAGATCGTAGGCCAGTAATATCCTGTCTGCAATACTTTATGTCCAGTCCTACGCTCAGCGAAGTGCCCCCCCCATGGTCCATCGTGACAGGCTTTTAGGATGTCAAAGATTTCATCCTCTCTAACACATCGCCTGATATGCATGTCTGCTCCTGTGTGAAACAAATAACCTCTAATCCACGAAAATCGAGAACTTTTCTGAATAATCTGCTTACGCTCATTAGGAGTTAGATGTTTTGGTAATTTACCTACTGCAAGGTAATTGGCAACATCAGCATACCAGGGTGTTTGAACAGCAACAGCAAACAGGTGTTCATCCGGAAATTGATCTTCCACTGCTGCTGCATCGCTTGATTTTGGTATCCTTGAAAGAAAATCGGCTACAGGGTTCTCTTTGCTAGGGCGGTCCTTGATTGTTATATCGAATTCCTGCAATAAGATTAACCATCGAGTTACTCTGGCATTTGTGACAGGCTTATTTGCTAAATATTTTATAGCAGAATGATCTGTATACAAGATGACAGGGTAGCCTGTGATATAATGTCTAAATTTATTGACAGCATGTATTACAGCTAGAAATTCTTTTTCAGGAACAGTGTAATTCAATTCAGCAGGGGATAAATTTTTGCTGATGTAATATATAGCATATGGTTTTTTATCCTCTTCCTGCCCAAGGACTGCACCAATGGCTGTATCTGAGGCATCAGATGATATCTGGAACGGTAGGTCCCAGTTTGGTCCTCGAAGGACTGGGGCTGTAGATACAAGCTTCTTTAGATCCTCGAACGCATGGTCACATTTGTCTGTCCAAAGAAAATCAACGTTACCAGTCAGTGCATATAAAGGAGCAGCAATGTGCGAATAATGCTCTATAAATCATCTATAATAACCTGAAAATCCAAGAAAACTGCGTACCTCTGTTTGAGTAGTAGGAGTGGAAATAAGCAAAAGTATTTGGATTTTGGCCGGGTCTACCTGAATGCCGGCTGCTGAGACATAGTGTCCTAGGATAAGTCCTTCAGTCATCATCAAAAAACATTTTTCATTGCTTAAGCAAAGCCTAGTAACAATGCAGCGTTGTAGGACTTTCTCTAGGGTGTCTAGAGCTGGATCGAAGTCATCTCTGTATGGTGTAAAGTCATCCATGTAAACTTCAAGTCCATCATTGATTAAATCTGCAAAAATACTAAGGATAGCCCTCTGAAATGTGGCAGGAGCATTACATAAGCCAAAAGGTAAAACTCGATAGGCAAATGTTCCCCAGGGGCAAGTAAAGGTAGTTTTATCCTGGTCTTCGGGGGCAATCTGAATCTGATTGTATCCACTGAAGCCATCCAGGAAAGAAAAGAACTTCTTCCCTGCTAAAGTGTCCAATACTTGATCTATGAAAGGAAGAGGAAAATGATCTTTGTGTGTTGCCTTGTTAAGTTCCCTATAATCCACACAAATTCTCCATTTCCCATTCTTTTTTGGTACCACCACAAGTGGAGAGACCCATTTACTGTCAGAGATAGGGTAGATAAAATTCACATCTAAAAGTTTCTGAAGTTCAGTTTTTATAACATCTTTTAGATGGGGATTAAGTCTCCTTTGCGGCTGACGCACAGGTCTGGCATCTTTTTCTATGTAAATGTGATGGGTACATAACTGGGGATCAATTCCTTTCATATCAGGGTAGTCCCATGCAAATGCTTCTTGATATTTTGTTAACAGATGGATGAGCTTTGTTTCTTGTTTCGGTGTGAGATTAGCATTAATGTTTAAAGTTTTCCCTGGTGCAATTTCCACAGTTTTACTATTTGCAACAGAAGTGACAGGTATTATTTGATCATGAATATCTTTCAGGGGATCTTCTTCTAACTCATTATCAAATGCTGCTTTTATCATGTGACATTGTGTGCGAGGTTCAGGTTGAGTAATGAAATTGTTAATGGCATCGTCTTCTGTTTGATCTTTGAAATCAAGTGCCTCTTGTATAGTTAATGGAGATCTAATGTTATCAGTAAGATATGATACAGGGTGCTTATTCGTTTTAATCATTGTGACACTTGGCTGCGCTGGAGGATATAGAACTAAATTTTTGCTATTCGGTCCTCTGGTTATGGTCATATTTCCCTGCCGGCAACCAATGTAGGCATCGGCAGTGGCAAGCCAAGGTCTACCTAAAATTAGTGGATGTCCATCAAGTCGGGTTTTTGGATTAATTATCGGGAAATCGGTTGGATACTCCCAGGACTCTACAGAGACCATGACATCATGTAGAGTACCCTCTGGTCTAACCACAGATCGATCAGCCAATTCCAACAGAGTAGAGGTGGGTTCTACAGATGTAATGCCGAGCTTTTGGCAAGTTGTGGTTGTTAAAATATTAATTGCAGCCCCTAAATCAACTAAGGCATTAGGCAGGGTCTGGCCATAAATTTGAACAGTTATAATTGGATTTCCGGGGTCTTCATATTTAAGGGGTGTTTCTCTTCCCGACAATAGGTCAGATAAGGTGCCGACTACTTGGACTCTTGGATTGTTTGTTATATTCCTCCTTGGTTTCTTTATGCACAACTCTTTTATGGTTTTGGCGTATATGGGAATGTCTTGAATAACTTGGAGGAATGGAATTTTTATGTACAAGTTTTGTAATTCTCCCAGAATGTCAAAGTCAGGGTATTGTATGGATCGAGGTATGGCTAATCGTTCTGGGAACGGAGGAGAGGATGTGGTTGCTTGATTATGAGTTTGTTACTTATTTACATCCTCTTGTTGTGACTGATGTTCTCTGGGTAACTGATCTTCAATATGAACTGTTTTATCTCCCTCAGTTTCAATTATACGCCCAGATCTTAACTGAAGGTCGTTGCACTCTTTTAAATCAGGTCCTGCTTCTAGTGATTCTATGATTTGAATAGATTGGACCTGCCTGTTGTTTGGATTGGGATCGGGTTGGGCTGGGAGTTGCGGCCTCAAGTTAGACTGGGGATTTTGTTGTAAAGCTGGCAAAGTAGGTTGAGGGAGCGGAATCGTTCCGGCTGGGTGGTACATCGGTCTTTGCCAGCTTGTCTGCCAGGGTGAACTGTGTGAAGTAGAGGGGGTCCATTGTGAAGGATATGGGCCATTTTGCCAATATGGTGGAGTGTAAGGGAAATTTGGCCAACCAGTTTGGCTTGTTTGATTCAGCCATGGATTTGGAGAAGGAAATGATTGTGGTGACCAGTTTGTAAATGGGGTTTGAGATTGATTTTGCCACATACCATGTTGTTGAGCATTATACTGTGGGTTTTGAAAGAAAGAGGTTGGGTCTGGAAACATACCAGGTTGTCTTGGTTGCCACGGGCGGCGCTGATTGATTGAATTCACCGATTCTGGTTCTTCTTCTGCTTCCTTATATACTGCTTTCAATCCAGGAAGTGAGGGGCAGCTCTCCATAAGGTGGTCTTTTGTACAAATGGCGCATGTTTGGACTTTATCCAGAGGGCACTCCTTGTGGCTGTGTTTTTTTCTGCAACGGGGACAGAAGATTGCCATGTTCTGTTCTGCCTCCAGCTGCTTTTGTTTAGCCTGCACAATATCAAGTTGTGTAGTTAGTGTCCCCATAATATCAGTTTTTAAATTTTCTAATAAATTTCCAATTTCTGCACGTGTTACTCCTTCTGCTGATACTTTGTTATCTCTTGCAGACCGATCGTATTCTGTCGGTTTTATTCTTGTGCTGCCTCTCGAACTCCTGATACATAAGTCAAGGATGTCAGTAAAATTCTCTTGATAAATATCCCCTTTGCCCATAATGTTTAATGTTTCAATCCATTGTTCCTTCATGCCCCTCATTAATGCGGTTTTTAACACATTATCAGGTAAAGGTAGCGATGCATAAGGAGATCTTTGTAAATTATACTGAAAACGTTCCACATACTCCTCTAATGTTTCATTTGGTCTGGCTGTCATTTGAAATATTTCGTCTTTTAATTCTCTAGACCTACAATAATCCTGGTATTTCTTTAAAAAGGATTCTTTCATTTGATCCCAATTGTTGATAACCCCACCACCTAGCCCCATAAACCATCTTAAGGCAGCCCCTTTCAATGTAGAGGGAAATAATTTCAATTTTTGGGGATCGGTGGTGTAATCGTACCCCCAACATAACACATCGAATTCGAATAGGAATGCATCCGGATCCTCTGATGTGAGTCCATGAAATGTGGGGATATGCTGAAGAGGGATAGCTTTCATGGGTGCATTTGCTGCAAAATCCACTATAGGATATTGTAATGTAGAGGTTTGAGTGTTTGGCTGGTTTTGAGCGTTTGGTTGGTTTTGAGCCATGGGATCGAATATATGCCAGTAACCTTCTGGGATATCTAGGAGGGTATTCCTAGGTTGGTTGGGAACGATTTTGACAGGGATATTTTTAATAGCGCTTCCTTTATCCGGAATAATGGGAATACCAGGTGTTTGAGGAGATTGAATGACTTTCGCGGCACTCCCCTTATCTGTGCTATCTAATGGCTGATTTGTTTCAAGAGGAGATTTTGGTTCCTCGGTTTCCCCTGTTTCTCCTTCTCCTTCACAAAAGTTGCTAGAGTTCCCTTCATGCAATAATTCTGGAGTGGAATTTTCAACTTCTTGAAAGTCCTGCTCCTCAGTTTGACTATGCACCTCAGCACAGGCTACAGATGGTGATCCTGTGGCCTGAAGGGAACTAGTAGGTGGTTTAGAAGTGTTTTTCTTGAAACCTACTGATGGCTGAGACTCTTTTTTCTTATAGATTTCGTCTATGAAGGTTGTTCGGCCAAGGGTCACCGGCCCCTTAGCTTTTTCAGGTTTGGATGGGGGTTTGATATTTTTTTCTGGTTTTTTCTGCTTAGTCATGCACTCAAAAATAAACTACGAACTTCTATTCAAACAAGCAAAAACAAATCTGTTAGGAAAGCGGATAATGAGCAGGTCTTTTACATGCTCTGCATGTAGGTTCTTACCTTCCGTTTTTAGGATCCAACTCCTCCCTAGCAGGCTTGTACACTACTCTGAAAAAGACAAATGGCTTCACTCTTTCCCCGGCAACGGCGCCAAAATGTAGAGCTATAAAAAGGGTCTCTTTCACCTCTATTCACCTCACATTAATATGTCAACCTGAGAGCGTTTTGTCATTACAAAGAGTGACTCAATCCGAGGCTCATTCGTCAGAGTAATGCTAGTAGTACAGTGCTTTAAGAAATACAAGAGTAAATGGATGCTTAACTGAAATCAAATTGCTTTAAAGAAGTAAATCACACACTCATGTAACTCAACAACTCATCAGTCAAGGGTTCGGTAATGATAAACCATCCCTTCAGAAACTGATAGAAAAAGAAATCAAGCATAGATCACAAGCCTGGGAGCTAAACAGTGACTGATACTGCTCACTACAGTCTTAGATCATCTCTCACGGCAAACCATCAAATGCAGATAAATAGAACAGCAAAGGAAATAAAGGATTAAACTATAATTCTGAAATGGAACAGCAACTCTAAAATAGGACAGCAAATGAATACTAAGTCCCGCGGGTTATATTCAACTTAATCTATGCACTCTTTGCAATCAAGGAACATGCTGTTATTCTAAAGGCAAATGACACAAATCATATTAATGGAACAACAATAACAGTTTGGGAATTATGGAATAATACTGATGCATTAGAAACGCACACAACACAAATGTCAATAGAACAGCTCTGTAGCTTGACAGTAAGGATATGCGATTAACTCTAGAAAGGAATAAGAACGCAATGCAGAGTTAACACACAAATCTGGCTGTAGAAACTTCAATGATTCAACTTAAACAGAGCATGTAATCCGAACGTATAAGCATATCAAATAATCAACTAACAGTAATGAACAAACCACACATAAACGAAGCTGTAATGGTACAGAAGCAAGTGTCCTTCGGGGCCGGGACCTTAGCCTCCAAGGATACACCGCTTTAGGTTAACGCAGATGCGAAGATGGAATAATCACCAGTCTTTCATTAATACATTGATCAAAAATACATCGAACCAGTTCTCAACAAAGCTGAATAACCAAATCGAATGTCTTACAAAAGATTACATTAAACGTATCTTATCTCGCCATTCTCTGTCTCTAAACTAACAGTACTTGTCTCTTTTTATAAAAACGATGGCGGAGATGTCCAAGCAATTAGATAAGTAAAGCAGCGATCCCTCAGGATCTTCGATCCTGAGGGATTCGCCAAACAGTTAACTTTCATCCAGTCTTTGCTATTGCGCTGAGCTGGTGTCCTCTCTCTCTTGCCCGAGCCGATTCTCCTTGATCTTGTCTCCCTATGTTTACGTTTGGTTCTCATCCAGAGGAACAGCGGTTATCTCCACTTCGTTCTTATCTTTAGAGCAGCAACCCTTCATTTTCCTCTTTCCCTGTATAGAAAATAACCATTATCAGTGGCTAAGTTATACACATCGATTTTCACATGTTTTGTGATAGTTCCCTATGACTTTCTAAATCCATGATACAAAAGGTTCACAAATTGTATTAAAAAGTCATTAAAGTAATCATCAAAATCATACCTTTTCAGTACTCCACACAAGTGTTATGAGAACCCTGAAGTGGCTTTCCCCTTTGATCTTTAAAGCATGCTAATTACACTTTTGACAACTTCAGGATCTTACACAGTGGCATTATCTCTAAAACTTATTTTGTCCTTACCTTAAAACTCAAATCATCTTTTACTTGGCTGGTGGCTGAAAACCTAAAATTTACCTTTCTTACTGAGACTCTTCACATCCTTGTTTCTTTGACGCAGTGAGACATTTTACCTTGGCAACTTTGGGAGGTTTACCCACACTAGAAACTCTTGAATCTTCTTTTACCTGCACCATGGAGCTCAAAGTATCTTTTGACACATTTTAGGCATGAAAAAATCCTTTGACAATTTTTTCCTGATCAAACACTGACATTTTCCAAATCCCTTAGCCTTCATTAATGGAGTTTGGCCTGCCATTTGCCTTCTCTGGCACTTCTGAATGCAAGTGATTGAAAACACTGAGCTCACCTCTCTTACTAATACTCTTTATATGTTTTCCCTTGGAGGTAATGAGACACTTACCTTGAAAAACTTTTGAGATGCTTGTACACAACAGTAGCCTTAAAAACTTCCCTTTCTTCCACCTTGAAACCTAACACATCTCTTTTGCTCATTCAGTCATGGTAAGCTTATTAAAACATCTTTGAGGGGTTTTATTCTCATAAAAACACTGTCAAAACCCTATATTTCTTGCATTATGAAGTTGTAATCATGTTTTTATTCTTTTTGACACTTCTAAGTGTGGGTGACTTGAATACATGGATTTTCCCTTTCTCACTGATCTTCTTTACATCTTTACTCTTTGAGACAGTGAGGCATTTCACCTTGGCAAACTTCTGGGATGTCAAACACAACAATCCCTTCAAATCTTCCTTCTGCTGTCATCATGGAGGCTTAACATCATCATTTTACCTCCTTTGACTATCTTCTAAAAACCTTAGGTGTGTGGAATGCTTGAAAAAAATTATCAGTGTTGTCTTATAAGTTCTCCATAACCCTTTCAAGTTTATTCTTTTCTGTCTAGTTCACCTCACATTTTTCCCTTCGTCATTAGTAATTTCTGAAAAACTTCTTTTCATGTTTGATTTTGGTGAGTCTTCCTCAGGTCTCCTCTGCCATTTGATTCACTGTTTGGCACTTTGTTGGGCCAATCAAGCTCAAACACTTGATTTTTCTTGAAAGCAAACTGCTTCCCCTCTCCTTGCTAGGAATGTCTTTATTGAGGAGCAAGCCTCTTACCTTATCAACTTTCTGCTGACAATCATTTTTAACATTCCTGCAGAAGTGTCAAAGTTCACATTCACCTCTTGTAGAATCTTGAACTTGATAAAGCAGTCCTCCTTGGAGATTTTCTGATCTTTATTAGACAAGCATGTGCTGATCTTCTTTTATATTTGAACCATATTATAGCATAGGAAAAGCAATGCTTAAAAAACCCATGATGACCTTACAACGTATGAAACCCTAATGACCTAGTGGGAGGGTCCTTTGGCCTTGTCTTTGACTGAAACTTGGTTTGGGATCTTTAAGTGTAAAAACAGAGTACTTGAAAAATTGATGTATTGAAGATCTAAAAACCAATGTACTTGATTTATCTAAAGAGCCTACAGAGATAGTTTTGAGACCATCAGCTGCTTGAGGAACATGGTGAACATGGGAATGAATAGGCTGATTGGTAACCCTAGATGAAAGGGGTGTTATGGGCAAGGGAAAAACAGAGTAATGAGGTTATGAGTGGGAAAAGGATGGAGATGAGTGGCACAAGCCCATAAGGAGTTTTTTAGGAGTGGTAGGGTGACCATGAAATGGAAAAATGGTAGAATAGTGAAAATTTTTCCATAAGGATAATGAAGGTAGTGATATTTCTAAAACTCACAATTTTCAGGGAATCTTGTTTTTAGAAATCTAGACCAATATTTAGTCATCTACAGATAGTACAAATTACTGATGACTAACAGTGGCTCCACTTGGGGAGGGTAGCTCCTTTTCAAGAGGTGTCTAGGACCTCAGAGCTCAAATCTCTGAGTTTTGAAGACCAGTTCCTTGCTTGTACTTGGAAGATCTCTCTTCCTTCATTTGCTGATGTTTTCTTGAAGCTATGATCTTATAGAATCTGAAAACATGATTACTTCATTCTCAGTTCTACTTACCCATATTATTTTTCCTAAATTTTTTTCTTCTTTTGGGTGCACCTGGACTGGAAAACCCTTGAGAATCCTTTCTTTTGAAAGCATAAAAACTATCTACTTGTACCCTTATCACTTCCAATAGTTCAAATTAGGCTGATGAACTCTTTCATTCTCTACCTAGTCTACTCATTTGTCAAGATTGAGTTGTTTGAAAAAATTTATTCTCTATTCTACTGACATGAAATTCAAAACATGACCAAACCAGGATTAAGCAATCTGATTTTCCATGGGCTGTGGCATTTGGACAAGCTTCACACAGACATTATTTTTGTACAATCAAAACTAGAAAACATGAGGGCTATGATTCAGAATTAGTTAGGCATCCCTCTCATTTTCCTTTGGTTCAGATTTGAGCATTGAGAACCAACAATATTTCCTAATCTAATCTAGTGGAAAGTTAAGCTTAAATGATTTGATAAGTCTTCTTTCACTAACCTATCAGTAGAAATTTAAAACATGTTTAGTCATGATTAGGCTAGATGACCAAAAAAGAAATTTTTCTCAAAGGCAGTGGCATTTAGGCTTGCACACTTTCAACAATACTATTTTTTGGTATGGGGATGTACCTATTCTTTTTCCTGCCGTCTTTTTCTTCTTTTTTCTGTTTTTGTATTTTTATTCTTCTGAGTTTTCATCAAACAATGTTATGTACAATGAATGAAAGTTGAAACTAGGAATTTTGACAAAAATAGTGTTTAAGCATCCTGCCATTTACAGGACCTCCAAATAACTCTACTCCATCCAACTCTTGTAAAAAGAAAGCATTGTTACCTCTAAATGAGTGAATGATGTAAGGACCCTTCCACAAATTTTCAAAGTTGCTAGGCTTGGATTTGTTCTCTCTCTTTGAATAGTACTTCAACACTTTTTCTCTTTGAAAGACTTTCCTTAGGTGAACCTGATATTCCTCATTAGTTTTAAAATAAACAATGATGTCATCTAGGTATATCATAATGAAGTAACTTGAGTTCTCAGAAAAAGCAGTGTCCATGGGTCTTAGAAAAGCAACCCTTGCATTCATCAACCCAAATGGCATCTTGTCATACATGTAGGCACCCCAAGGTGTTGTGAAAGTGGTTTTGTGCTGATTGTGGAAGAACTATCACCTGATTGTAATCTGAAAAACTATCAAGCAATGAAATCTTTTTAGAACCTACCACCCTTTGCAGTATATGGTCCATCTTAGGTAAAGGGTAGTTGTCCTTCAAATAGGCTTTGTTTAAGTTTCTAAAGTCCAGGCAAAGCCTAATCTTCCCTGTTTTATTTCTTACTAACACAAGGTTTGTGAACCATTCTGAGTACCTGAGTGAGACTATGATACCAACATCATACATCTTCCCCATTTATTTTTCAACTAGAGGTACTAGGACGGGGTTTATTCTTCTCAATTTTTGCTTGAGGGGTCTCTGGTTTTCCTTGAGAGGAATATTATTTTGAATAATGTTTGTGTCATATGGATTCAAGTCTTCATATTCCCCTGCAAAAGCATCTTTAAACTCTTTGCACAACTCTATGTATTTCTGTTTTATGTGGAGTGGCAGAGTTTTGGACAACTTGATCATTTTGGGCTCTTCCATGCTGCCTATATTACATTCCTTTATATCAGTCTCAGTAGATTCCATTTTTGGCTCCCTAGCAGCATCATTGAAGACAAAAAACTCTTATAAGGGGGTAAGACCTCTTGGTAATGAATCATCTTTGCATTGCAGTACCTCAAGGTTTTGATCTGAATTTTCAAGCAATTCTACCTCAAGAGGATGTTCAAGCAGTGTTTCAAGTTCAGCTTCACCATTGTGTTGTTTTTCAGGGCAGCTAGAGATTTGGATGTCAAGTTCTTCATTTTGACTCTGGTTTTCCTGTTCCGGTGGGCTTAGCTCTTTCTCATTTTCATTTAATTTTTCATCAATGTCATATTCATTATACAAGATAAATGAGTCAAGGTATGAATGGATGAATAAAGAGGGGTGTTGTTTGGTCTGTCTTGGCTACTAACCATATATTTCATGTGTGATTCCTGGTACAATATCCTTGTTTGGTTAAAAACCGAAATGGTAGCATAGGACATGTCCATTTGGAGATTCCCTTGGAATTTAGCTCCCCATGATCTAGATATAAGCATGCCATACTTTGGGGGAATGTCAGCCACTACAATGTCCATGGCTATTATAAATGACTGGGCTTTAGACTGTTATGTATGATTAGTGCATTCCCAGGGGAGTCTATGAGAACTAGTGAAGGTAGTAGGCCCGTTGGAGGTTAGTGGAGTTGCCAGGTGGATGAGGTTTACTGCTTTGAGGGTTAGCTTGCTGTCCACCATCAAAAATTAAAAAACCAATCTAGAGAGGTGTTGGGTTTTCTGAGTTTCTTTTATAACACTAAGATTTAATGAGTTTTCTCCAGTTGAGTCATCATATTGCTAGAATGGTGAGTCAATTAGATAGTACTCCTGGCTAACACTTGATTTTCTAGGTTTGAAAGGGATTTGAGAGTTCTTAAGGCATACTTAGTATGCTACTGACTCAGGGTCCCACTGTGATCACCATAATGTTAGGTCACGGTGCTAGTATGATGAATCAACCAAATATTATTCTTAGTTAACACTTGATTATCTAAGTTTTGACAGTTGATTTATGAGTTTTGAAGGAATACTTAAGGTTGTTACTTACTCAGAGTCCCATCGTAATCGCCATTATGTTAGGTCCTCGTAATTTGGCAGATTGGAAATGACCAAATGAAAAAGGGTAACATAAAACCAGTCTTTGGAGTCCTAGGACCTAGCCTTCCTGGACTCAGAGAGGGCTCTCTCTATGTTTGTGTAGAAGATTTAACTTGTTTGATTTTTAGGGTTTTTATTTTTAGGCTAGTTATAGGGATTAGGGTTTGCTTGTTTGTTTGTTTGATTGGATAATTTGTCAAGGAGAATAGGTAGAGTAAGAGAGAATAATTCATTGGGCTAAGGATTTTGCAAAGGTTTTGAAGAGTGCAAAAATGAGTCAAGTGTGTCTCATAGGGAAATTTTAACAAGGCCAAATGGATCTAAGTAGGTTTTGTGTGGGTGAAATTAACATAGAGTTGTGAATACATTAAGTTAAGGAGAAATCAAGAATCCTCTAACATACTATGAACAAGGAAAAATATTTTAGTATGATAGTATAGCAAAACATGAAGAGAAATAAAGGATTCTTCAGTCAAACAGTACTAAGCAGACCTCAAACAACAGATAAGTAAATTTAGAGAGCAGTTAAGGATTCTATGAACATTACTTGCAAACAAATATACTTTTAACATAAAATTTTAGTAAAAACCAAAGAGCATTTAAGAGTTCTTTAGCTAAACTTCAAGGAAGAAAACATAGAAATCAAAAGAGACAAGCAGAAGTAGGGTGCCAAGAAAGCAAGTCCTATTCTCTATTTCTGTCTTTTGATCAAGGAAACCATAAAAATAATGAATCACTAAAAGAAACAAAGAAAAAAGTGGAATAAATCACCATCTAACTAAGCTTAATGAATCCTAAGAGTGTGCTCAATCCATGGATGTTCAGTCCAAAGCCATCACAAGTCACCAAAAACCAATTTCACCAATAAACTCCAAGTCTATCTCATATTATGCTCAACAAATATCCAACATGTACAATGAGGCCTCAATGCTGTATTTAACAAGAGAAGAGGACCAAAATCCTAACTAGGGTTCCCAAAATGTCATAAATACCCATAAATACCATTTATGTCCAAAGAGACCATGCAAGGCCCAAGGCATAAAATATCTAAGGCAATAGATGAAAAATAACTTCTAACACCTAACTTTAGAGTGATCTGCCCAAAAATCCACAAAATATCTATTTTCCATAAATTAGTGTCTATTGTTGACTTTTGCACACAAGGGCGCAGCAGGGAGGTTCAAGGGCGCAGCGCCTGCACTGAAAAACTGGGTCACCTTACAGCTGAATTTCGAAGGCCTTCCCGATGCCAGAATGAACTTCGTGATGGTTCGTTGGAAAGCTTGTCAAGTCTACTTTCCAAAAATTCCCTTGTGTTTCTGATTGGACTTCATTTTCTTGTTCAAAAGTAAAAACTCCCAAGGCTTCTAAGGGCGTAGCGCCAACCCTGAAAACATGGCAGAAAGGTGAAATTTTGCATGTTTTTGGCCCTTTTGGAGGACCAGTCTTGCTCCAAATGAGCTGAAACTTGGTGAGTGTGATTTACTTGGCCCAAGGAACCCAAAAATGTAAAGTTTTTCTTCAATGGATGCTTGTAGAAAAAACACAGCGTTAAGGGCGCTGCACCCTTGGCCCTTAAAATCAGTCAAAAATAAAAAATGTCAAATACTTGCCAAAATTTGCAATTATCCTCCTCATGGGGTTTGGGATGCCTGTAGGGAAGCATCAACTAAGATTTCAAGATTTTTCTTGCCTTTGGTCTACTTGAGAGCTTGAATTTTGACAAGGGCTCTTTTGAGCTTGGTCCTTGCAATTTGATTTCTCAAGGCATTGTGCTTGGCCATCTTCTTTTGAAGGCCAAGGTCCCTTTGAGTCTTCTCTAGCTGATCTTCCAAGTGTGTGTTAGCCCTATCTAACCAAGGTTCCTGATCATACTCAATCTCCATGGCAATCAGCTCACTTGGAGTGAGTTGCTCTGCCAATGTTGTTTCTTGCTCCTTCTCCTTGGCCAAGGCCATACTCAAGCCCATTGTTCTTGGCCTTCTTCTAGACTGTCCTTCTTCATCTTCACTCTCATCATAAGTGCCCAAGAGTTCATATATCTTCATATTTTTCTTTGTAGCCTCTTTCCAAGCTCTGATTGCCCTGACTTCATAAATTTCCTTTTGAGCTTTTAGCTGCTTGTTTTCAGTCTCATAATAGTGGATGACATTCCTAGCCCTAGCTACATTGGCTTGCAAATATTTGATTCGAGCATCCTTATCTTTGAGTAGCATTATTGAGATCTTTGCCTCATCTTCATCATCACTTCCAACATGGATGAGTTCAAATTCTCGCCCAATCTCATGCTGATATTCTTCTTTTTCTTCCATGACCTTCTCTTTGCCTCTGTCAAGTTGCTTAGCTGAGGTGGATGGCATGGTCCCTTGCCTTTTAGAGGCAACAAACACATGCCTCTTTCGTCTTTGATATGTTAGAGGAAACGGTTCAATATTGGTCACTTGAGTGCCTTCACTATGGTTTCCATCATGACTGTCATCACTATTTGTATTCTCACTGTCCTTATGGATTTTATGGCTGCTCTCATGGATGTTGTCATCTTTCTCCATGCTCTTTTCTTCATCACTGATATTCTTGCTATCATTATAAGTGTCATCATTATCATCATCATCATTATCATCATCTCCATTGATATCATGGCCATCATGATTGCTGCTCTCTTCCTCACTAATTTCTGCACTATTTTTTTCTTCACTGTTTTCCTCTGCCTCACTGATATTTGTTTCACTGATACCAGCCTCAATTTATTCTTCTTCATTTATATCTACCTCCTCCGACCTATTTCCATCATGGCTCATTTCCTCACTGTCTTCTTCTACCTCTTCATTGTTTTCTGCACCTTCATTTTGCTCACTGACTTGTGGGTTGTCCTTATCACTGATATTGGCATCATTTACATTAGCCTCATCTTCTTTGTCTTGACTACTAGGTGCTTCATTATTGGTTTTTGCATTGCCTTCATCACCACTGGTACCTGCATCTTCATTTACTCCTTCTTCCATGATGACATTACTGCTTTGATCTTCATTTTACTCTTCTGCATTTCTTTCTTCATCATTTGTTTCTGCATTGCCTTCATCACCACTATGAGCCTCACTGACATTTTGGCTCTTGATGCCATTGCTATCATCAGCTTCACCTTCCTCATCTGCACTGGTTTGTGTTTTATCATTTTTTTCCCCACTGTCCTCACTACTTTCTGTATTATACTTTTGTCTTCTTTCATCAGCCTCACTGTTCTCTACATTACCCTCATCTTCTTCACTTCCTTCTTCTTCATTTTCACTTGATTCATCATCGCCTTCTCATTCATTTTCACTTGACTACTCATTGTCACTTTCCTCATTTCCTGATGCATTGTGAGAGAGGGAGGAAGGAGGGTTGTCCTGAGGTGAAGGGATATGTGTAGATGGTGAAGCATGCTCAACAAAGGATGATGGAGGAGTAAGGATAGGAGGATGAGATGATGAAGGCATGTTTTGCTGAGGATGGGGTTATGGGTTAGTGAACACTTCATGGGCAATGAAAACCTCCCATGGAATACCCTTTTGCTGCAACTAATGCATCAAAACCATCTTAATCAAAGAGTGATGAAATAAGCTTTGCATCTACTGGGGGAAATCTCTCTTCTGTACAATATAGGACATCTTGTAAATACTCCTGTAGAGGTAGGAGGGAAGATGCATCAACTTAACCCTAGTAAAGTGCATGAGTAATCTGATGTGATAGGAATAAAGCCTAGATAACCTTCCCTCACATGTGAAATATTTCATGATGTTTCTCATCAAGGGTGCATACCTTTCTAGAAAATGTGAGAAAGGAAAAATGGACTTGCAATTGTCTTTGTATTTGGGTTTAAGGAATGGCTCATAGTGGCTTATGTCTAAATTGTCCTGTTTGAACCACTTTTCACGAACACTCGGTATCCCAGTGGCAATAGCAATGGCATATGATGACAACTCAAAGTTTAATCCTGCCAGATTGACTTGTTTCTCATGGAGGTTAAGGATGAAGTGCCTAGTCAGCTCAGGGTGATTCTGCACCTGTTGTATCCTTTCACAAAAGTCAAAACACCCCACATTATAGAAACATGAAACAATCATGGGAGAGGCCATAAGCTCCATTGTGTTCAGTGGCTCAAACCTATTGATTTTTCCACCCTTGTGTTGATACATTCTTGGTGCTTTCCCTTCCTCACCACTACCTCTGTCACCTTCCGTTGACATTTTGATCACTGTTGCTTTTGAGAAAAACCCTAGTTCTGCTTATGAAATGGATGTGGAAGAGGGTAATGGAGTGGTGATGGAAAAAAGACAAATTTTACAAGTAAGGTATGAAAATGAATGAATTAAGGGGTAAGTATATGATTGTATGAGAGGTTAGAAAAAAATTGGTGACCTCCCCTACTAATTTGTGAAAAATTTTCTTTACCACACCTTGTATTTATGGTAAATGGTTATGAATGAAGTCGGTGATTTTGTCAATCTGCTTGGGATCTAATGGCCAGGGCCTTTAAGCTTTGATGGATGACCAATTTCAAATCACTGCAACCACCCTAATTCACCCATGTTTTAATTGATATTTCATTGTTTGCAGATGTAAGAGGCTTAATCAGTGTTTTTGTCATGAAACTTAGGTCCTCACTTAGGGTTTCCAATTATTTAAAAACCATCAAATGCTTGGAGGTGAGGTAGGACATCCACTTACCTTTAAAAATGCTGAGGACATCTGGCAGGATATTTGAAGGGGTTTTTTGAGTGCTGAACTGGTTTGGAGGCCCTCCTGGCCAAACGCACAGTGTTCAGGTCACGGGTGAGTTGGGTCAGGCAAAGGCATAGCGCTTGTCGGGTCTGTTTGTGTCGGGCGCGTAGCATCTACCAGGCCTGTCAGGTCTCTTTGTGCCGGACACACAACATCTACCGGGCTTGTAGTGTGTGTCGGGTGAATGCGCAGCGCTATTTTGTATGTGCAACGCGTACCTATAGGCACATAGTGCAAAGTAAAATTGCAAGGGGAAAACACCCAAGCACGCAACGCACGACTCCAGGCATGCAACACATGACTCCAGGTGCACAGTGCCGTCTTGAACGCACAACACCGGGTAGACTTGCCCGATTTTGCCCCGAAAACTAACAATTTTTTCCTCCTAGAATTTTTCAAATTTTTCCAAGTGAACAATGAGTTAGGTGAAGTGTGGGATGTGATTTTATAGCCTTTGAACCTTGATTTACTCATGAGACCCACTTTTATAATGTTTTTCAAGATCACATATCTTTTCTTCTTTCTCACTAATATTCCTTTGACCTTTTGCTGTAGGTGACTTAAAACATTGATTTGGCTTTTTGTTTGTAGGTTGATGGACTGGATATACTTGCCTGTCTTTTGACCTTGAAAACTTGACGCATTTGTTTTCACAGCAACAACCTTATAATAACTTTTGGTTTTCGCCTTTGAAATCAACACCATATTTTTCATCCTTTTGACCTCTGCTACTATGTAGGTGCCTGAAATAATAATTTGAACCTTGCTCACTGATATTCTTTACCCCCTTGTTCTGCAAATTTTGTCCGAGTGACAAGGTTAACCTTCTTTGGCTTGTTTATGTCTTTCAACACTTCCACTCAGCAGGTGTTATGAGAACCTTGAAGTGGCTTTCCCCTTTGATCTTTAAAGCATGCTAATTTCACTTTTGACAACTTCAGGATCTTACACAGTGGCAATATCTCTAAAAATTCTTTTGTCCTTACCTTAAAACTCAAATCATCTTTTACTTGGTTGGTGGCTGAAATCATAAAACTTACCTTTCTCACTTAGACTCTTCACATCCTTGTTTCTTTGAGGTAGTGAGACATTTTACCTTCGAAACTTTGGGAGGTTTACCCACACTGACAACTCCCGAATCTTCTTTTACCTGCACCATGGAGCTCAAAATATCTTTTGACACATTTTAGGCATGACAAACTCCTTTGAAAATTTGTTCCTGATCAAACAGTGACATTTTCCAAATCCCTTAGCCTTCATTAATGGATTTTGGCCTGCCATTTGCCTTCTCTGGCACTTCAGAATGCAAGTGATTGAAAACAATGAGCTCACCTCTCTTACTGATACTCTTTATATCTTTTCCCTTAGAGGTAATGAGACACTTACCTTGGAAAACTTTTGAGATGCTTGTACACAACAGTAGCCTTAAAAACTTCCCTTTCTTCCACCTTGAAACCTAACACATCTCTTTTTCTCATTCAATCATAGTAAGCTTATTAAAACATCTTTGAGGGTTTTATTCTCATAACAACACTGTCAAAACCCTTTATTTCCTGCATTACAAAGTTGTAATCATTTTTTTACCCTTTTTGACACTTATGAGTGTGGGACTTGAATACATGGATTTTTTCTCACCGATTTTCTTTACATCTTTACTCTTTGAGACAGTGAGGCATTTCACCTTGGCAAACTTCTGGGATGTCAAACATAAAAATCCCATCAAATATTCCTTCTGTTGTCATCATGGAGGTTTAAAATCATCATTTTACCTCCTTTAACTATCTTCCAAAAACCCTAGGTGTGCGTAATGCTTGAAAAAAATTATCAGTGTTGTCTTTTAAGTTATCTATATCCCTTTCAAGTTTATTCATTTATGTATAGTTCACCTCACATTTTTCCCTTCTTCATTAGTAATTTATGAAAAAATTCTTTTCATGTTTGATTTTGGTGAGTCTTCCTCAAGTCTCCTCTGCCATTTGATTCATTGTTTGGCACTTTGCTGGGCCAATCAAGCTCAAATACCTGATTTTTTTGAAAGCAAACTGCTTCCCTCTCCTTGCTAGGAATTTCTTTATTGAGGAGTAGGCCTCTTACCTTACCAAATTTCTGCTGACAATCATTTTTAACATTCCTGCAGAAGTGTCAAAGTTCACATTCACCTCTTGCAGAATCTTGAATTTGATAAAGCAGTCCTCCTTGGATATTTTTTGATCTTTCTTGTACAAGCATGTGCTGATCGTATTTTATATTTGAGCCATATTCTCGCGTGGAATATGAACTTGGGGTTACTAATTTCACAAGGAGATTAACTTCCAGACATACAGAACTCACAGACAGGAGGATAATAGAGATTACAGACAATCAAAGGGCACCAAATATTCAAACAGCAAAGGAACTGATTGAGACCCGTGCCCACCTTTTTATAAGCCACCCACGGTAAAAATAGTCGTATTATCATTAATTGTCACTTACCTTCAATAAAAAGGTAAAAAATCCTCCAATATCGCCTCATTAAATGTGATAAATATGCTCCATCCAATGGTAATTTCACTTTTTCACCTAGTTGCACTATTCCAACGGCTAGTTTCCTAGCCTGCGTGTCACCCCTGCAATTCTGTCGCACTTGTCTATGCCCTCCTTCTCTTGGCTGCGCTAAAACAACCCCAATTTCTATACCAAATGCATCCACATGCACACAAAAAACCTTAGACCAGTCTGGGAATATAAAAATAGGTGCAGTGACCATTTTCTCCTTTAGCAGCTCAAAGCTCTCCTGACATTCGTCATCCCAAAAAAACACTACATCCTTCTTTAGCAACTTTCCATTGGTGAAGTGATTAGAGCATACCCATTGATAAACTTCCTGTAATAACCATTGTGTCCTAGGATTGAGCGCAACTGTTTCTCATTGGTAGGAACCTCTAAGTTGATGATAACCACAATATTGGTTGGGTCTACCATCAATCCTTGCTGACATACTATATGTCGCAAAAAAATCCCAAAAGGTACGCTGAATATGCACTTCTTCAGGTTGAGAGAAATCTGGTGCTTTCTACTGGTATCAAGCATCATGCGCAGGTTCGACACATGTTTCTTTACCAATCCAAATACTTTATAGTCATCAAAATATACCTCCAAGAATTTATGCATGAATTCCTTGAACACATCCATGACCATGCGTGAGAAGATGGGAGGTGCATTTTTCAATCCGAATGGCATGACAATATATAGGAAAGAACTGCATTCGGTGACAAAGGCGGTCTTGTTGTCATCTTCTGGCGCAATTCAGATCTGATGATATCTTGAAAACCCATCAGTAAATGAATATGCTTCTTGTCCTCCTACATTATCCAGGATTTCATCAAAAAAAGGAATAGGAAAGGGGTCGTGCACACAGGCATCATTCAAATTGCGCAGATCTACACAAATCCTTATTTCTCATTTGGTATTTTTCTCCTGAACCACCATTGGACTTACCCAATCAGACTGCTCGACCGATTCAATGATGCCCACAACCACCATCTTTTGCAGCTCCTCCTTTACTTTCTGCTTATGTTTGGGGCTCAATCGATATGGGCACTGCTTGACAGGGCGTGCATCTGGTTTCAATGTGATCTTCATGACACCCAGGTCCCCCATAATTCCCTTCAGCTCAGAGAACTTTGTAGGAAACAGATCCTGATATTCTGTCAGCAGCTCTACAATATTTCATATTGTATCATCATCCCAGTAGTCCCCAATCTTAGCCAACTTGGGTTTCTCTTATGTCCCAATGTTGACTTCCTTCAATTTCAGAGGTTTAGTAACATCCACCATCCTTAATGCAGGCCCTGCAACTGCGCACTCTCCTTCTGATTATGGGATATTAGCATTTCTTGGGTCATATTCATTCTCCTTGATCGAAAAATTTCTACATTTGATGATGTCTTGCATGTGCACATCCCAGGCTAGCGCAATGCACTCCTTACGGGGCTGTGATTCATCAAAGACCAGAGCATCTATATCTTGCAGGGCTTCATCCAATTTTTCCGAGCCACCCACAGAGCCAAAGGTTCCCAGGAAATCTTCAGTCATTGTATACCAGTATCAAGTACCTCAGTGTAGCCCAACTTCTAGATACCAGGTAGTAGGTATCGGTCCCAATGAGTGGACAAACCTATGAACCGATTCATTCCATGTCTTTTCATCCCATACCTCCATCCACATGGCCAGGTGCTTGCAAAGATCTCCTAGTCCATAGAATAATTCAATTGGTGGAGTGGCTGGAGGTTCAAAGCACAACGTCATGATTTTTTGACATTCCTCCTAGTGCTGGGAAGTTCCCTTTTGCGTCTCCCACAATCGCGCTAGAGTTGTGTACATAGCCAAATCAAGCGCCTAGAACCTTCGCTCCTCTGGGACAATTTTTTCCAATGCTTCCAAAAATTCTTTGACACTATGAGAACCATCAAAGTATGGTAGTTCTCTTACCTCAGAGGAGATGCACCATAATTTCTTTGTGATTTTGAGGCAGCGCAATGCAGAGACATCATGTAACCGGTTCTGCCAATTCTCCATTTCGCCATCAGAATTGAAAAACAAGAGCTATCCTTCTCCCAGTTCAACATGCCATCAGTTTTAGGGTTGATCCAGTATTTTTCCCGTGTAGTCAGCTTATATATGGTCAACATCATCCCCTTCACACAATGGTTTTGTGTATTGTTCTCCTTCTGCTGGATCCAGTGGAATTATTACCCACATACCATTATTCTCAAAAATCATACTTCTACGCTTCAGATTCATGATGCCTCCCATATCAATGGCCTAATCCAATCCTAATAGTGCAGGGTAGGGTTCTGCATCATCCAAAATTTGTATAACCTCAAAGTCAGCACATACCTTTATTCCAGCGATGTCTACCACAACTTGCGGAAGCCTGCCAAGTGGAATGATATTTTGCTGATTGGCCTTACATAGCTGAACGGTGGACCATTCCAACTTTGGCTCTCCCATATTCTGCCAGGTTTGCTTAGGTAAGACATTGGCATCAGACCCCAGATCCAATATGACCTGGTCCATCTCATAGTCTCCAATTTGCACAGTCATGCACATCTCCCTACCATTTCTCTTCTTATGTTTATACACGTTGTTCACAGCCTTGGTTTCTGTCCGTGACACCTCTTTTTCTGCACGGATGTCTATCAGGGCTTGGAGATTATCTACTACCTTCTAATTGCATAGTAGCTTAATGCAGGCTTGTAAGAATGGCTTAACTTCATCATCAACTTTCGATTCTATGGGAGTTCTTGAGGTGGATGCTCTTGCATCAGCAAAGTCCTTTTTGGCTTCAATGAAAATCTCTTTTTCTTTTTGCATGTTGATGCTTTCCTTCTTGTCAGATGCCTTTCTAATCAGTGGTTCTATGACACTCTTATCCTCATTTCCTCCGCTCACAATACTGCTACGTGTAATTACATTTACACGTGGACCATCGTCACGTGGTTCATCCTTAACCCTCTATATGTTTTGCGTTGGCGGCTGCTATTTTTCCTGCATTTTAGCTATTAACATAGGACGATCTTCAATTACATGATCAAATTTCCTACAGTACCTGCAGGATTGTCGCGTAGGATTTGGGTAGTCATGTGCATAGTGTCCAACATATCCACAATTGTAACAAATTATTTTCCCTCACCCTCGACCTGCACCTCTGCTTCTCCCCCCTCCCCGTACTCTTGCTAAGGATCCTCCTCATCCGGAGGGAGATTCTGGTGACGAAGGGTCAGCCTGCACTCTGTAAAGGTTCTCTCTATCAATCATCAATTCATACGCTCAACAGTTGTGCTCATCGTGTCCCACCGAAGAGCAGAATATACACCATTGTTGCTTCAGTTCTAGGACATAGGCACCTAACCGCAGGCAGTGGTCTGTATCATGTCACCCAACCACCCAAAAATTGGTGCACCATATTGTGGGGGTACTAGGCCCAACAATATCCCTTGGGTAGAGTGGACTTGGTCCCCCATCTTGCATATAAACCGATAGCAGAGGGCAATGATCTTTGGTGTGGTCAGATACCATACAGTAAGTAATTTTTAAGAGGTATTTCATTCTTTATTTCCTAAATCGTATTCTTTATTTCCTGAATGGTTTGTTAGTTTGAATGGGACCTACATTCCCTTGTCCCCTGGACAACTAAGGAATACTTTCTACATGAATCAAATCAACCCAGAAGTAGATTCCCAATATGTTTACATTCCTTTGAAGAGTCTTGTTCCTTTAACCTGAATGATTGCCTTTTTGAATTTATTGCAATAGCTTGATTTTTATTTTACAAATCCCTAAGGTCATATTCTAGCATTTACTGTGCTATGCCTCTAATATTACCAACTTGGATTGACAATTTAAATTTTGGTGTAAATCTTGTATTTATATCACCCAATAGAGCCTTAAGGCAACGAATGATGAAATAGAAGAACTTAAGTGCCTTCACTTTGGAGTTAGAAGTTTTTGTCACCCCGTAAATTTCGAAGGCTGAAGACAGAATACCGGAGGGCCAACATCAAACCACTTTGGAATCTAGGACCTAGCCTTCCTAGACTCAGAGAGGGCTCTCTCTGTTAGATATAACTTTGTTTATAGGGTCATTTTACGCTAGCTATTAGTGCATAGGGGTTTGTTTGAATATTTCTGGATGAGGTAGCAGAAGAGGGCCATTGGGATATGGAGTCAAATAGGTGTAAACAAATTCAAAGGGATGAATAACTGAGGTCAGGTGCAACCAGGCAAGCTATCCATGTCAATGGATCTTGATATCTTGTGAAATGGAAAGGAGGAGGAGATTAAGGTCAACGGGAATGCAGAGCAGACCGTCTCTAAATTCTGCATTCCAGTCTTAGATGAAAACATAAAGTACTGTTTCAAGATTGAGTAGGGTACCCCATGGTAAATGATACACAAAAATTTCTATCCACAGTAAGAAAGAAAACAATATGCGAAAACTAGAGATGACAGATTACAAGAAAAGGAGCACTTCACCACAGATCATAAAACAAGAACCTGGAAAATAGTATACTCATTCATTCATCCAAAAGAGAGTGCTTACAACCATATGAGTCTATTACAATGGTTTTTTCCCTTCTGGGCCTCCTCTTACTGCTAGTGCATGCAGTATTTATATAAAATTTAAGTCAGTTAATCTGTCTACTACAGTGATTACATTCAAGCAGAAACTGGACAAGTACAATCATGCAGGCAGTGATAAGATGATCCTAACCATAACAGTGGCTTTATCATTCCATTATTTATTACAAAATAAGGAAGGAATTTCCTCTTGGGATCATGAAGAGGCTATGATGGAGTAGAAATTTGACAAGTAGAACCGCGCAGGCAGTGACAAGATACTTTTGGCCAAGAAGCTGGGTGTAGCAGTCTGTTATTAATTGTGAAATGATCAGAATCTGACATTTTCTGATGCTGAAGAGGTAAGGAAGGCTCTGACACCTTGGCTCTCCTTCAGAAAACCATTTCTGGATTATTAAATTGATGAGGTGCTGGCGTCTTTAGTGGATTAGTAGCCGTGTTGATGTGCTTACTGCCCCTTCTGTTATTGCAGTTATAACATAATAATATTTGTATAAAATCCTTTGCTTGAATTGACCCTTTCTTTTTATCTCCTTACTACTGTGATGTTCATCATTACTCTGCCTTTTTCTCTGTGTCGAGTCCTACCCGAGTCGCTCTGTCGTGTTAGCTCTTTCTTCATGAAACAACATATAAAGCCCATGCACCTGGACTTGAAATTCTGTAGGATTTAGCTTTGGACTCCATCGCATCCATGTCAATATTGCACATTGCATGTTTTAAGATTTATGTTATGAGGAACGGGGCTAGCGATGCAATGCGAAGTGTGGAGGTGATGTGGCGGGAGGGGTGATGGTTTCGATGATGTGGAGCGGAATGAGTGGGAGTAATAGCAGTGAGCTGAGTATAATGGTGAGCGAAGTATAGAAGAGGGCAGTTATGGTGGGCCAACTGCATTGCAAATATCAATTGGGATTGAATACAAGTTTGCAACATGGTTAAACAAACAGAGTTGCGATGCGATAAGAAAAAAATTAAGATTTTTGCGATGCAATAAATATTGCACATCAGCGATCACAATATTTAAAGGTTGGCAGAAATAAAATTAGTTATTATTTGAGATCTGAAATGGGTTATTTTTTGCGATGTGTGATGGGTTTTAACGGTCAGGTGAGTGGTATTGCTTATTGATGAATTCAAACCCCCTCCCCGGTGATAGGGTTCAGATCATGAAGGGGGGCCGAAAGGATGTTAGAGCCGTCAGATGCCGAAGGATGAGGGAAGGACTGTTGGAAAATTAAGGTGGGGCCAAGCACATCGCAAATCGCAATCACGACTAGATAATTTGAAATATGATCTTAAACAAATAAAGTTGTGATGCAATACGGGGAAAGGGTGACGTGGACTGGTGGGGTCGGGATTTATAAAATAAGGCGGCAGGGATGAAATAAAGGATATGGATTAGGGAGATGAAATGAAAAGGAAAGAATGTAGAGTAATGTATATAAGTTTTTCAACTTAGGATAAGACTTAAATAAACTAGGATATATTAACATCCTATGCAACACACAACCCTTTAAATAACCGTTTCCTTTGGTAACTTCTTGATCGCACTTTAATCAGCAATACTTTCCTCTTTCAACTGAATCGAAAGGCATATTTATTCCTTTGATGTTCTATACAGTCAGGATTTCCCTTCTTTTCCCAAAAAATAAATGATAGCCATGTGTTGGCTTTAGGGGTCCTCACCCAGGTTCGCACGTTAAGGTTTTCCAACAAACCCCTATACTACTGGCCCTTTCGGCAGTGACCTGCTTGCACAGGTCAAAGTCTCACCCGAAGCAGTATGGGAGGGTGCTAGAACCAGGTTTCCGCACCCAGAAAGAGAGCAGGTAAGCCAAGCCACGCACATCACACAAATCTATGGGAACAGAGCTAGTTCACAGGCTTAAATAAATACACGATGCACACAGTGTTACAGATCTAGATCTTAGGTCTGCATCCATGTGCGTTCGACCCAACAAGATATAAATTACAGTATACGCGGTAGACCAGATAACATATCTTATAGATAAACACAGCAGATAATACAAACAATTCATACCTTATCACAGATCTAACACAGAGGACAGATTCATATAATAGATAGATCTCAGAACCAAATATCAGCAATACTTCTCATATATTATCAGCAAATTCTTAGATAACCCTAAATCCCACCTGCGCACACAGGAAGCAGGGTCCGCACACAATAGGACAAAGGATCTCCCTGAACACAGCCAGCAGGAGTCCGACCCAAATATTCGAAACCCAGAACTAACAATCTGCACTTATCATTCACTTCTATTCATCTTCTACCTATTGACTCAAAAAGACTTACTATTTATACCAATTTAGCCTAGAATTACCATGGCCACAAAATGTGGTTTGCAGACTCCTGGTTTTACCTATTTACCCCCTTACAATGTATTGGGGCTTTTATCCGCCCTATCACCCCTGCGCTAGACTAAATATAATCAAAATAATACAAAATTGGACGAGCTTTCATCAGTGTGGGAGACCCTGCTCCAACAGTCCCCCAACATAATCTTGTGACTCTTCCCGAGTCACTGCAATGGTAGAGCCTCCACCTGTACGTGAAATTCATTAATATCTGCAATTGGCGGGCAGCGCCTTGGGCGAGTGCGACAGGATTTTGCGACATTGGTCCTTCCACAATTGAGGTGATATTTTCCCGTAGTTGATGGAGGTGCGTTACTGATACCTCCGCATCTTGTGAAAGACGGAAAGCCGAGGCGACCCATGGTTTCAGATATTGACTAATGGTGTCGCTCTTTCGATGAAGTTCTTTGATTTCTTCTTGGAGTATAGTACTGAACCTGATGCTTACCAATATTTGTGTTGGCACTAGTGTGGGTAATGTAGCTTCGATGCAAGCCACTGCCTCTTCCTTCTGTAGTAAGTCCTGGTTGAGTTGTTGAAGTTTTGGTGCATGCTGTACCATGGTCCAGAGCTGCGTGGTGGGCTCGAGCAATTAAGTTTCCTGGACGATCTGTGCTATAATGGTATCCATAGCGTTGGTGACAAGGGTGGTGCATTTCTCGCGGACCTCCGGGTTTGTGTTATGTGGTAACTGATTTTGCAATATGGTAATTTGCTGTGCCAACATTGTTTTCAGGTCCCGCACTTCTGTTTTGGCTGCCCTGAATGCCGCTACTAGGCCTGCTTCCTTATCCTATGCTGACTAGTGGGGAGTTCCTCTGGTAGTTCTGTGCAGATTTGGTGAATCGCTGTTGCAAGCTCAGTTTTCTGTGGGATAACGACAATGATGGCAGTGTGCTATTGTTACATTGTCTGTTTAAGGAGGCTAAGTTGCTGGTCCTTCTGCTGGTCTCGAAGATGGATTTCTTGTGAGACCGTGGTTTGAAATATTTGGAAGGCTTCGCGGGGAAGCACGGCCAGGTCTAATTGTATGCTTGTGTCAATGGGGAATTGGATACCTAAAAAGGCATTGCCAGGTACAAAAAAAACCTGGTCTTCTACTGACACGAGAGAGGTACTGGTAGTTACTGCGGGAGTATATTCTCGAATTAGGCTGTCTTGAATTGCAGTGGTGCGCAGCTGCAGATCCCGAATGTTGGTCTGAATAGTGGTGAGCACGATTCACCATTTGGTTGTGCCCATCAACGGTAAATCGTCCTTGCTACCAGAGTTCACTGTTCCAACAGCTACTTTCCGTACCTTCTTTGTAGTGGTCGTGTCTTCCATGTTCTGCCCCTGCCCCCCAACACAATCTTGTTTCGTAGGGGCTGCTAAACTAGTGAGGGATGACTTATGGCAGTCTGGCCTAGCTTTTGCCAAAGGGAGCCGCGTAGCTTGGTCGCACGTGTTACATACTGCCAAACCAGCTTTCGAACATACTGGGTGTACCTAATGGTCGCACTGATATGTTCCTTCAGTCGGATAGTAGTGTTGTTTTGGCCTCATCCTGAGTTGTGGTGGGGTATGTTTTTAAGTCCCCATTGTGCAGCCCAACTGGCCCTACAAATTCATCCCTCAGCATATCCTTGTAAGGGCTTTACTGGAGTCCCTTGTCTACGTGCCCTATGATCTTGTCTTCATGGGGACCTTCAGACTCCAAGGAGGTCTTGTCTTGCACATTCGTTGGTGCTTCAAATCACAGGACCATCATAACCCAACATTCATGGACGATATCCTTTTGTATCTCCCACCATTGTGCCGGCACACTGCGTAGTGCTTGTTCAAGTGCTTCCAACCGACGCTCTCACGGAATCTCTCCTTCGAATGATTGTAAAAAATATTGAATGGGACCAAACCCGTGAAACTGGGGTAGACTTCTTACTTTGGATGATATGCTTCGGAGATCCTTTGTCATAAAACACAATGTAGGTGCGTCTTGTAAGTGTGGTGACCAGAATTCCGACCCTCTACTTGATTCCCCTTTCCGCTAGATCATACCATCCATTCCATCCTTCGTAGTTAGCTGGTATGGCTACAATCTGTCTGTATGTTGTGCTCCATCCATAGGATCTAGTGGGATTGTTACTTGTGTTCCTTTTTTCTCAAATGTCATACTGCAATCCTTTAGATTAATGATACCACCTACAGTCATGGCCTAGTCTAGGCCTAGGAGTGCTGGATAGGGATTCGTATCTCCCACGGTGTGGATAACTTCAAAATCAGCCCGTACCTTGACTCTAGCGATGTTTATAATAACCTGTGGTAATTTCCCCAAAGGTGTTATCATCTGCTGATTAGCCATGCGTAGCTGGGTGGTGGTCTGCTCGAGTGTAGGTTCACCCATTTGCTGCCAAGTTTGCTTAGGGATTACGTTTGCCTTAGATCCTAAGTCAAGAATGACTTGATCCATCTTAAAAGCCCCAATCTGCGTAGTCAATCACATATCCCGACCTGTGCGTTTTTTTTTAATGCATTTTTCGTATCTGTGCAGCTGGGTAGGCCTAGCCATTGCACCCCTTGAGTAGAGTTTGAATATTCTTTGTGGTTTTTTGGTGGTGCAGTAGCTACATACATACTTGTAGGAATGGTTTGATCTATTTCCCACATTCACCATTAGGTGTAAGTAATGGGCCACAATCGTCCTCCCTTCCAGGCACGAAGCTAATTTCCTGCGGGGGCTGCGCTCTTACTTGCGTTGCTGGGCCAACGATTGCTTGCGTCCGTGCTTCACTAGGTGACCCTGTCTCTCATGGCTCTACCTTTACCCACTGCACATTTTGTGTGGTAGTCTGCTGTTTTGCTTGAACCTTAGCTATTAGAATCGGGCAATCTTTGATCGAGTGATCCAACTGTCTACAGTACCGGCAGGTCTGTCTAGTTGGATTGATGCAGTCTCTTGCAAAATGACTGATTTCCCCATAGTTGTAGCAGATGAGTTGGCCCCACCCTCTACCGACGCTTCCTCCTCAGCCTCCTCCCATACCTAGACCTAGGGATCCCCTTACTCCTGCGGGGGATCTGGGCAATGTTAGGTCGGACTGAACCCAGAATAGTCTCCCTCGCTCCGTCAGTAACTCATATGTGTGGCAATTCTGTTCACCATGGCCAACCAATCTGCAGAATTGACACCATTGCTGCGCTCCACTTGACCCTGTAGCCTCCCTAGGTTGTAAGGGAATAGGTGCTCCAGTCTGCGTATATGCAGTTAGTAGTGGGCATTTATCCTTGGTATTACCATTTACTCGGCACCGAATGCACCATCTGTCCGGGCTGACTGCTGGTTCGCGTTCCTTGCGCAGGTTCTGAATCTCGATATGCATTGCTTCTAGCTGACCTTGAATATGATGTACTCCCAACTGAGTGTCATCTCTTGGGCCAACTTCTAGTTTCATAGCCACCTCCAATGCTTTTTCCTGCGTTTCCATAGATTGCTTCCTCATAGTTATTCGTAGGTGAGGTAGCAACATAGCGATTAACCATTTTGTGTGTTGTCTATCATCATACTGGAATCCACCTTATCTGATTGCTTTCTTTATCGCTGATATGCTTCCCATACAGACTCAGAGGGCCCTTTATTGATATCCTTTAGTTCATTTACTGTCTGCGAGTAGGATTTAGGCCTCTTGAATTGTTGCTTTAGTGAAACCTTAATTTCATCAAAAGTTGCATTTGCCTTCTGCCCAGTGTACCCCATATACCAATCTAGAGCCCTTTCCTTGAAGGCAAGGGATAACTGAGCCCGTCTCACTGCATCACTTAGTATCTTCTACGTATCCCATACTGACTCTGCAACAAACCAGAACCGATCCATATCCTCATTTCCCGCACCTTTAAAGGTTGGGAGCTTTAAGTGCGCAACCATGTCACCTGTTGGTGGGGGTGGTGGGGAGTTTTTTCCTCCATGAGAGCTCGATGGAAGAGTTGATGGAGGTTTGAATGTAGTGAAATCCCTTACCGGGCTATATGTAGCCCGATCTCCTTCCTGGTTGGTTCTATAGTACTTCCCGCTACGCGTAGTACCTTCATTCTGGTCGGAATTCATTCACAACGTATGGCTACACAGGATACTTTTCTCGCATAGCAAGGTATTTATTAACAGTGGTAACGTTTTTAGCAACTTACCGCGGAACCCTTTAAAGAATTTCCTTTCTACGTCATAATAGGATACTAACTGATCAATCGCAAATTCTGTCATAAATCCTCCTAGTATGCTATCCACCCAGTGATCTACCGTCCAGGTGATAGTATAATCAGTCTTCTCTAGCTGTGAAAGTTTTTCTGGGGTCCACTGCGTAACTCGCTTGTCCTTCCAGCACGTTTGGAATTCAACTAAGTTGGCCAACCACTCCTGAAGTACGATCACAATTGTTACAAAGAAGATTTCGTAGCTCTCTATGAAAATATATTTGTTCTTCCACTCTTTAGTAGTTATCTTTGTACTGTGATTTTCTTTTATCGCGAATTCCTGAAATTTTCTTTCAAACCATTCATCAATTTCTTTCTTTTCAGGTTTCCAATATGGCCTTAGCATTCCTTGATCTTTCAAAATGCTCCTGGTCCCGACAACTAAACCATTTGTTGGCTTTAGGGGTCCTGACCCAGGTTCGCACGTTAAGGTTTTCCAACAAACCCCTATACTACTGGCCCTTTCGGCAGTGACCTACTTGCGCAGGTCAAAGTCTCACCTGAAGCAGTATAGGAGGGTGCTAGAATCAGGTTTCCACACCCAGAAAGAGAGCAGGTAAGCCAAGCCACGCACAACACACAGATCTATGGGAACAGAGCTAGTTCGCAGGATTAAATAAATACACAGTGCACACAGTGTTACAGATCTAGATCTTAGGTTCGCATCCACGTGCGTTCGACCCAGCAAGATATAAATTATAGTATACGAAGCGTACCAGATGTCATATTTTATAGATAAACACAACAGATAATACAGATAATTCGTACCTTATCACAGATCTAACACAGAGTGCAGATTCATATAACAGATATATCTCAGAACTAGATATCAAAAATACTTCTCATATATTATCAACAAATTCTTACATAACCCCAAATCCCACCTGCACACACAGCCAGCAGGGTCCGCACACAGCAGGACAAAGGATCTCTACGCACACAGCCAGCAAGGGTCTGACCCAAATACCTGAAAGCCAGAACTAACAATCCACGCTTAACATTCACTTCTATTCATCTTCTACCTATCGACTCAAAAAGACTTACTATTTATACCAATTTAGGCTAGACTTACCATGGTTTGCAAACCGTGGTTTGTGGACTCCTGGTTTTACCTATTTACCCGCTTAAAATGTATTGGGGCTTTTAGTCGCCGTATCACCCTTGCGCTAGACTAAATATAATCAAAATAATACAAAATTGGACCAGATTTCATCAGTGTGGGAGACCCTGCTCCAACACCATGGAATATTATTTTCAGTATGAAAGGCTTGAGAGAATAATCAGTCACCTTGTGATATTGTGAAATACAGGAGTCTAACAGAAGCTTTTCTAAATATGATCCTAAGAAATTGTGCATAATATATTGTGACAGGATATGATACACCTAGGCATATGTACTAATGACTACCAAAGAGGATGAAAAGGTGAAGAATTTGTACAATTAATTAAGGAGGAACACCCAAGAAATGAGGTAGGCCCCTCCTGAGCTCCACAAGGTCTAGATGTAAAGATACAGGAGGCATGAGGGAGTTAGGAGAGAAAGGGAGAGAGAGGAAGGATGAGAGAGAGAACTTGAGAGAGAGGAGGAGAGTGATGGGGGGAGAGAGAGGGGGGTAAGAGAGAAATGGAGAGAGAAGAAGGACGAGAGAGAGGACTTGAGAGATAGGCGAAGAGTGATGGGGGGAGAGAGAGGGGGGTAGGAGAGAAATGGAGAGAGAGTATTTGAGAGATAGGAGGAGAGTGATGGGGGGGAGAGAGGGGGGTAGGAGAGAAATGGAGAGAGATGAAGGACGAGATAAAGGACTTGAGAGATAGGAGGAGAGTGATGGGGGCAGAGAGAGGGGGCTAGGAGATAAATGGAGAGATAGGAGGAGAGAGGGAGGGAGAGAGGAGGAGAGAGGGATGGATAGAGAATTGGAGGGGGATAGCGGGAGGGAAAAAAAAAGACATAGAGGGCGAGAAGTGAAGAGAGAGAGAGAGTGAAAAAGGATAGATGGAGAGAGAGTGTATATTTTTGGGGTGAGATAAAGAGACAAAGAAGAATATATGGAGAGAAGGCGAGAGGGAGGTATTTAGTAACAAAGTTAGAGAGAGAGAGAGAGAGAGAGAGAAAGAGAGAGAGAGCAAGTAAGAGAGAGGATGTGAGAGAGTGGAGAGAGGGAGTGAAAGAGATATTGCGTTGGAGTGGGAATGAGAGGGAGGTAAGAAGAAATACATAGAGAGAGAAAGGTGAAGAGAGAGAGGAGTGATAAGGAAGATGGAGAAAGAGGGAGAGAGGACAACATGAGGAAAGAGAGATATAAGTGGGGGAGATGGAGAGAAGGGGAAGATAAAGATATAGATGGAAGGTGAAGAGAGGGAAGAAGAGAGAGATGGAGAGAGGGAGGGAGGGACATAGAGATTGATAGATATGGCGTGGGAGAGTGTGTGTGCTTGGGGGGCGGGTTGAGATAAAGAAACAAACAAGGAAATATGGAGGGAGATATATATATATATATATATATATATAGATGGAGAAGGGAGAGAGGGAAGAATATTTCTTACGCTAGATGCATTGAATTCAGTTTAGATGGTGATTTCTAATCCTATTTGATTGCTTGCACTCGATGTATTTATTTAATTGTAGATGGTGATTTCTAATCCTATTTGATTTCTTTTACTAGATGCATTGATTTTAGTGTAGATGGTGATTTCTAAACCTATTTGATTGTTTGCACTAGATGCATTGATTTTAGTGTAGATATTCATTTCTAATGATATTTGATTGCTTGCGCTAGATGCATTTATTTCAATGTAGATGATTTCTATTCCTATTTTATTATTTGCGCTAAATGCATTGATTTTAGTGTAGATGGTAATTTCTAATCCTATTTGATTGCTTCCAGTAGTTTCATTGATTTTCAATGTAGATGTTCATTTCTAATAATAATTCAGATTGCTTGCACTAGATTGATTGATTTCAGTGTAGTTGATCTCTAATCCTATTTGATTGTTTGCACTAAATGCATTGATTTCAATGTAGATGGTGATTTCTAATCCTATTTTATTACTTTCACTAAATGCATTGATCTCAATGTAGATGTTGGTTTCTAATCATATTTTCTTACTTGAACTAGATGCATTGATTTGAGTGTAAATGTTGATTTTTAATCCTATTTGATTGCTTGCATTAGATACATTGATTTCAATGTATAAGTTGTTTTCTGATCTTATTTTATTGATTTCATTAGATGCATTGATTTCGCTGTAGATGTTGATTTTCGATTTGATGTAAGTGGATGCAAGATGGTACATTAATTTTTAAGTGATTGGATTAACAACGTGCATTGATTTCAGTATAAGCACAAAACATGATTGACAATGTACATTGATTTTTGTGTTATAGTAATACAAACTATTAATATTGGAGAGAAAGAGAGACAAGGTATGATGTTTACTAAAACAACTCGAGCTAAATATTTAAATGCTTTACGATATGAAAATATGACAAATATAACAATGGTGACAATAAGAATAGTAGAAGAAAATAGTTTGAGATTGATCACAATGAAGAGTATTTGTAATTAACAACATTCTTATTATTCACATTTTCTATCCTTCAACACTATTATTGTCAATTTTCATTCAAAATTTGTATTTCATCTTTTTTCATCATTAAATTTATTAACAATATTTATCGTCTCAACAAACTGAGGTAACTAAGAAAATTTAAAATTAAAATGAAGAGGTTAATCTTACACATATTTAGCATATTTAAAATGATTATATATATATATATATTATTGATAAAAAAAATCATACCTTCGATAGGTTTTCCTTGGTTGCACACAATTGAAACCAACCTAGATCCATATTAACTCTGGATCTATCTGTTGAGATTCAACAAGATGATGAGCTTAGTGAAAATTACGCACCTTCACTAAGTGGTCATGCAGGCTATTTTTAGGTGTATGTCTATTTTTAGACATGGTGAGCATATTCTATAAATTTCAGGATACTATTTGTAGATAGTTGATCAAGTTGGAAAAATAGATGAGATTCTATTTTTAGAAGATTGGGCGAAGTCTATTTATAGATCGCTAATCTAAAAATAGATGCATGTCGATTATTATTATCCCTTAATAATAATCCGACAATAAATATAAAATTATTCTCTTGGAGCACTTTATTTCAGTGAACAGATTTGGAAAATCAACGGGCTGAAGGAATTACGCAATTCCTAGGGTTATTGGTGGCTCATGCATGGAGGACTTCGTTATAACTGAAGTGGTAGAGTTGTGACAGAGTTGGAAGAGTAGTTATGGGAGTTGTTATTCAGTTTAACTCAGTTAAGTGAGTTAAACTTAGTTGTGCTAGTTGTATCTAGTTCTAATTGAAGATACACTAATGAGAGTTCAAGTAATTAATTAAAAACTAGAGACTCACTTACAACTGAACAAATACATCAGTTAACTAATTGCATGTCAGTTCCAGTGGAGACCTAGAGGAGGGATAGGTGAAAGGGTGAGATGGACTATATGTTGTGACTATAGTGATGCATTCAATGCATCTGACACACATTGGATATACCAATGAGGATTGCGTAGTCAAGGCAAGGCCAATTCGAATTCATTCAGGTGTATTCTTTAGTAGGGATTTCACTGTGGAGGTAGGCTATTAGGAGGCAAGAAATTGGTGCATAGATATGCAAATTGCTGCATGAAAGTGTGTAATGATTGTTGATTGTACTGAGAGCTTGATGTACTAAGGTTTGTATGATATTATTACATGATCCATTGATATACATAATATATGATAGTTGGGGTTTTTAGCTTTAAGCTTTCCCGTTAAACGACTGTGTTTATGTGCGATTGATTTTGCTTCATATGTGTTTTTCAATTGGAAATTTAATTTCTGCAAAGAATTAAGTGGAAGGATTCTGTATTTAACAAAATTTAATTTGTTAGATCAGAAGAATCCATAAATACATTATTTTGTTTATAATTTTCTATATGGTATCGGAGCAGTGTTAATCACTGTAGATTGAAATATTGAATTAGTGCTGAGTCAGTGTGCTGGTGGACAATTCGAATTTGTTGCAGAAAATTCTTGGTGCGATAGTTGAGTATTCATTGAAATGGCTTTCAATGGGTTGTGGTTAGTGTATGCCCTTGAGGGTAGCTTGAACTAAATAGTCTAGAAGGACAGGATGGAGGCAGTGCTGGAAGATAATGGTCTAAAGGAGTTCATCGATAACGATGTTCCTAAGCCTAATACTAGCGATGCTGCATTACTTGACGAATGGAAAAAGAAGGTAGCGAAGACAAGAAGGATTTTGTTGGAAGGTGTGAAGGACCATATTGTGTCAAGAATTCATGGGAAATCCACTCCATTTTCAATGTGGAAGGCTTTGATATATCTTTTCCAAAGCAGCAACGACCATAGGAAGTTGGCGCTGAAAGATAAGCTCAGAAAAATCAAAATGGATAAGGGTGACAATATTCCAAAATATCTCACGAAGTTTGTCCAATGTAGGGATGAGCTGGGGAGTGTGGGAATTATAGTTGCGGATGATGACTTGGTGAGATTGGCTCTCCTTGGGTTACTGAAGAGTTGGCACAGTTATCAGGACTCTGTCAATGAACGGGATAAATTTCCAGATTGGGAGCTAATTTGGTCGGATCTAGTGCAGGAGGAGATAAGGCGAAGTACCAGGGATGGCTCTTCATCGAAGAATGATGATGAAAAGAATTGTGCTTTGCTATGAAAGTAAGGAAAGGGAAGGGGAAGAAATCCTATCCAAAATCTGAGGCTAAAGGCAAGAAGCTGGATTTGTCCAAAGTGAAGTGTTTTCACTGTTACGAACATGGGCATGTCGCCACTAACTGCCCACAGAAAAAGAAGAACAAGAAGGCTGCTGGAGCTGCAGTGGGTGAGGCTCTTGCCTCTCAATTTGAAATTTATTTCTCTTTGATCGCATGCTTGGTTTCAAGCACAATGGGATTGATGTGGTATCTTGATAGTGGTGCTTCCTTCCACATGACGGGAGACAAGGAGTTGTTTAGTGACTTGGAGGAGAAAGATCTCCAAATGCATATAGAGATGGGAGACGATGGTAGATACAGTGAGATCAGAATTGGAACAATTACCTTTGAAATATGTTATGCATGTTCCAGGTCTGAAGAAGAACTTGGTCTCGGTCGCGATGTTGGAGGACAGAGGTTATGATGTTGTTTTCAGCGAAGGAAAAGCCTTCCTGCGACATAAAACAATGGGTCAAACTAAGAGGATAAGGATTCGAGTTAAGAATCTCTACAACCTGGAGGTAGATGGCTGCTCTGCAATGATGGGCAAAGTAGAAGAAGTGGTGAGCTGGGATGAGGGCGAATTATGGCACATAATATTGGGCCATCTTCACCATGGCACCTTGAAGATTTTTCAGCAAATTTCTATTGGAATTCCCAAGGGTACTCTTGCAAAGTCAGATCAGTGCAAGGGATGTACTATGGTTAATTTTTTGAAGACCACCTTTCATGAGAAGGAGAATCATGCTTCGGTGATCCTGGAGAGAATTCACACAAACATGTGTTGAACTTTCTCGTTTTCTTCAACAGTAAAACACAAGTATTATGTTATATTTGTTGATGACTATTCTCGTAGATGCTAGATCTTCTTCATGTAGAAGAAGAGTGAAACATTCTCAAAGTTATGTGAGTTTAAAGCATTGGTGGAGAAGGAGTCAGGGAAGCAAGTGAAGGCTCTGCGGAGCGATAATGGTGGTGAATATATCTCAAACGAATTCAAAGACTTCTGTAGAAAGGAAGGAATTCGAAGAGAACTCATAGTGCCTCATAACCCACAACAGAATGAGGTCGTGGAGAGGAAGAAAAGAACGATTGTGGGTGCTGCACGAGCTATGTTGCATGACCAAGGCCTACCGATGCACTTGTGGGCGGAAGCATGCAACACTGCGGTTTATGTGCAAAACCGTTGTCCTCATAGAGTACTTGGCATGAGTACACCTGAAGAAGATTTTACTGGTAAGAAGCCTAATATTTCTCATTTGAAGATTTTTGGCTTATCTGTTTACATTCATGTGACAAAGGATGCTAGGAAGAAGTTGGAGCTCACTGCAGAAGTTTGGATATTTGTGGGGTACACAGAAACACCCCATAATTATCATGTGTATTTTCCAAATAGTCGGATGACTGTGGTGTGACGGGATATAAAATTCAATGAGGTGAAAGCCATGAAGTTGTCGCTTGAGAGGGAGCTACACTTGCATGCAGAGGAGGAACTTCTTGTTCCAAAAGATGAGCCTCAAGATGTGGATCAGCCACATGAGGAGGATCATGGAGTAGAGGAGTCTACTCACGTAGAGCCAAACATCAGAATAGGCAGAAGCGTACCACAGAAGCTGAGAGGCTGAAGCTTGATACGGCACAAAATGTAGGAGTCCCTACATCACAGTGTAGATAGAGACAGTCACCTGACTGATTCACTGGATACATGGCTCTCATGAGCAAGTGTATCGTGAGAGAGCCATCTTCCTTTGAGGAAGTAGCGGAGGAGCCCACATGGGTAGATGCCATGGTGGAGGAGTATGACTCCATTGTCAGAAACAATGCTTGGGAGATTGTTCCAAGGCCAGTTGGTAAATCATTGGTAGGTTTAAGATGGATCTACAAGGTAAAGCAAGCTGTTGATGGGAGCGTCGAGAAGTATAAGGCAAGATTTGTTGCCTGGGGCTTCTCACAGTTCGAGGGGATTAATTATGAAGAAACCTCTGCACTTGTTGCACATTATTCTTCCATAAGGACCATCCTTTCTCTCTCAACACAGATGGGTTGGCACATTCATCAGATGGATGTGGAGTCTGCTTCCTTAATGGGATAATTGAGGAAGAAGTGTACATTGAGCAGCCTAAAGGATTTGAGACCTTCAACAGCGAGTCACATGTGTGCAGAATCAAAAGAGAGCTATATGAGATGAAGCAAGCACCCTGTGCTTGGTACACATGGATTGACAACTATTTCAATGGACTTGGCTTCACCAAGAGTGAGGCGGATGAAAAACTGTACCAAGTTGTGGTGGAGGGTAAGATTTTAATCATTGTTCTTTATGTTGATGATTTAATACTAACGGGTGATGAGCAGTTGATACACTCATGCAAGGCAAATCTTGCAAAGGAGTTTGAGATGAAGGATTTGGGCCTCCTTCATTATTTTCTTGGATTGGAAATATGACAGCGAGAAGGTGAATTGTTTGTGTCTCAAGGCAAGTATTCTCGGGAGATACTTGGTAAGTTTCACATGCAAGACTGCAAGCCCATGGATACTCCTCTTCCAGGAAATTGGAGGAAAGAGGTTGCAACATTGGCAGAGGTAGTGGATGCTACTGTCTATCGACGGTTGGTGGGTTTGCTCATGTATTTAGTTAATACAAGATCAGACATATGCTATGTGGTGAACCAGATTTCTCAAGCGATGGTTAAGCCTACCAAGCTCTTTTGGAAGGCATACAAGCATGTCCTGAGATATCTCAGGGGCACATTTGAGTATGGTTTATGGTACAAACAGATGGATGAGGTGAAGTTGCATGGCTTCACGGATGCAGATTGGGTAGGCAGCCCAACGGAAAGAAAGAGCACATCAGGAGGGGTTTTTAGTATCAGATCTACAACAATTTATTGGTACAAAAAGAAACAAAGATCCGTGGCACTCAGTTCAGCAGAAGTAGAATACACGGCAGCAAGTCAAGCTGCATGTGAGGCTATCTGGATGAGGAAGATCCTGGTCGGTTTGTTTGGTTCTCATTTAGATCCTACAGTGATACATTGTGATAATCAGAGTTGCATTAAACTCTCGATTAATCATGTGTTTCATGATAGATCTAAGCATATAGATATCCGGTATCATCATATCAAAGATTTTGTGCAGCGGAAGATCATGTTGCTTCAGTACATTTCTATGGAAGATCAGGATGCATATATTCTGATGAAGGCACTCATGAGGAGCAAATTCGAATACCATAGAGGCAAGATCGTAGTGAAGGATAATCCCTATTTTGTTGAGAGGGAGTGTTGAGATTCAACAATATGATGAGCTTAGTGAAAATTAAGCACCTTCACTAAGTGGGGCCCACTGGCTATTTTTAGGTGTATGTCTATTTTTAGACATGGTGAGCATATTCTATAAATTGAAAGATGCTATTTGTAGATGGCTCATCAAGTTGGAAAAACAGATGAGATTCTATTTTTAGAATATTGGACAAAGTCTATTTATAGATTGCTAATCTAAAAATAGATGCATGTTGATTATTATTGTTGATCTATGAAAACAGTGAATAGATATGCCTCCACTGATTGCCTCCACTCATCCGAGGAACAGATTATAGATCGTGTCAACCGAGCGAACCACACTCCACTTAGCGTTCATATATATTGGTGGGCGTGTGGGAGAGTGGAGGCATCATCAACAAATCAACAAACATCATAAAAAGAACAGTCAAGGCAAGCCACGAGTTACCAACAACTCGTTGGACGAAGGAATGATGAACAGGAGCGCTGGGCGAGTCGGGCTGCAGTTGGGTGAGTCGCACTGAAGACCACCGCAGCTGCACTGCAGGTCGTGTCGGGTCGGGTCGGGCGCCTTTGAACGACGGGTCGGGTTGGGTCAGACTGGGCACCATCTGAACGAACTGGGCGACATTAAAAACATGATTCCGAGAGCGTCAGGAGTCAGATTGGGGTGCCGTAAATTGCAGAGCGTGTGTATTGATGAGCCGCATCCAACCATACAGTTGGGAGGTAGATTGGACACACAGGGAGCTCAGAAAACGTTCTAAACTGATTTGGAGCAACGGTTGAGTGACCCGGGTGAGCAGCACTTGGGTAGCACTTCCGCAGGTGAACTTTGATGATTGTAAAAGACTGTTGTTGGCTAGTTTGATGATTGAAAAGCCTTAGAGCTTGGTCAAGAGGAAAATAGCCTTGCCAAGGAGCAGGAGTGGCTTCTGCTGGATTGGACATTGTAGTTGTATTTTTATGAAACATATTATCCAGGCAGACTCATTATTAACAGGGAGTTTCCCCTCCCTTGTATGTATGGGCGTACTTGGGGATTGATAATGGTGTTTATGTTTTATTCCGCACATTGAAAGAACATTTGCTTAATAACTAATGAATTTTTCTAAAGGCATAGTCTGTATACTTTAGTATTTGAAAAAAATAAAAAGTACGGCAGTGCCGCACCTACCTACAAGCGTGGTTGGAAGACACCCGAGGTGTAGGGGCATGACACGGGTGTCTTCCAACCACGTTGTAGACAGGTGCAACACTGCCATAATTTTTCTTTTTTTCAAATAATTAAGTATGCAGACTACGCCTTTAGCAACATTCTTTAGTTATTAAGAAAATGTTATTTCAATGTGTGGAATAAAACATAAACATCATTACCAAACCACATGTATGCCCATACATACAAGGGAGGGGCAAATCCCTGTTAATAATGAGTCCACCGAGATAATATGTTTCATAAAAATATAAGTACAATGTCCAATCCAGCAGAAGCCACTCCTGCTCCTTAGCAATGAAATTTGCCTCTTGGCCAAGCTCTAAGGCTTTCCAATCATCAAACTAGCCCACAACAGTCTTTTACAATCATCAAATTTCACCTGCGAAAGTTCTTCCCAAAACTGCCCAAGTGCTGGTCACCCGGGTCACTCAACCGTTACTCCAAATCAGTTCAGAGCGTTTCCTGAGCTCTCCGTGTGTCCAATCCACCTCCCAAATCTATGGTTGGATGCATCCCATCAATATGCATGCTCTGCAATTTACGACACCCAAATCCGACTCCCTACGCTCCCAGAATCGCGTTTTTACTGACGCCTAGTTCGTTCAGAGGGCGCCCAGTCGTGCCGACCCGACCCGCCGTTCAGAGGCACCCGACTTGACCCGCCGTTCAAAGGCGCCCGACCCGACTTGCGGTTGTGGTCACCCGGTCTGCGGCCCGACACGCCCGTCCAAAACCCGACTCGCCTGTCTACGGTGCGACCTGAGGTGTAGCTCGCCCAACTACAACCCGACTCGCCCAACTCTCCGTTCGTCGTTTCTTCACCAACGAGTTGTTGGCTAACTCGTGGCTTGTACCCTTGACTGTTCTTTGATTTGTTCATTGATTGCTTGGTTGTTGATGCCTCCACTCTTCCACATGCCCACCAATATATATGAACGCCCAAGTGAAGTGTGGGTCGCTTGGTCATCCCGAGCCAACCCGTCGTTTGGTCATCTGCCCATGAAGTGTCGCGTCGGCCGCACCCAACACGTCGGCCGCTCCACCGACTCGCCCGTCGGCTTGACTCGTCCACGGTGCATCTTGGTGGTATAAACGCGCCTTGCCAACGATGTGCCTCTCCCAACTCGCCCTCGTGATGCGCCTCCGCTACATGCACGTGCCCGTGCCTCTCCGGTGCGGCGTTCCGCCCGTTTCGTCGCACGACACCCGAACTCATCCAAATGCCCAACGAGTGCACCCGTTCCCCCGAACGCACCCATGTAGTCTTGGGGCCTTACATCCTCCTCCACTTCAAAGTGTTTTCGTCCCTTGACAACATCATCCCATGGTTCAATGTTTACTAATATTTGATTGTCGATGCCTCCACTCATCCGTTGTTTTGATCTATGAAACAATGTGTAATGATGGTTGATTGTACTGAGAGCTTGATGTACTAATATTTGTATGAGATTATTACATGATCCATTGATATACATAATGTATGATAGTTGGGGTTTTTAGCTTTAAGCTTTCCCGTTAAACAACTGTGTTTATGTGCGATTGATTTTGCTTCATATGTGTTTTGCAATTGGCGATTTAATTTCCGCAAAGAATTAAGTGGAAGGATTCTGTATTTAACATAAGTTAATTTGTTAGATCAGGAGAATCTGGAAATACATTATTTTGTTTATAAATTTCTACACTATCAAGTGCCAAGAGGGATCAAATCTCTCGAGGTGCAAACCTTTCCTCACGTTTTTCACTAAAAAAAGAGGTTTGCACCTCGAGACATTTGATCCGTCTCTGCGCTTGATAGATCCGGAGTTAAGATGGATCTAGTCTGGTTTTATTAAAATATAATGAATTATCTTCATCTTGAAACTAGGAAAGGTACAAGGGTTTTACATGGGTTGATTCATTATGTGCAGTCTAATATTTATTTATATATCATAAATAAAAACTAAATATATTCACAAAATTTAGAACCAATTTCCTTTTCACCAAGAAATATCTTAACAAAACACCCTGCCACTTTATATTCTATACCCATATATATATATATATATATATATATATATATATATATATATATATATATATAATCAATATTTTAATCAATATTAAGATATGTATTTGAATTCCTATATATTAATTAAACAATATTTACGATTACTTTATATATTGTAATTTTTAATATTAATATGCAAACTAATATCTATTATAAACTTTATCATCCATTCTTCTTAGTTTTGGAAGACATTTCAAAATGATATTATGTAGCAGTTAAATGATATCCATATACTTTTTAACATGCTAGGTACTTTATAAACTTGTTCATTCGGAGAATTAACATAAATACTATTAAAATTAAAATATAGTAATTTATATTTATTATTTTTATATTAAATATTTTATTATAATTTCTTATGTTAATTATTTTTTAATTTAATTTTTTCTATTATTCTACTACAACTAAATTTGTTATTATTTTTCTTAACCAATTACAATAAATAGTTTGTAGTACAATTTAGTGGCTTCACTATAATATCTTGATATTTAATTTTTACTAATATTTGTTGGACATTGGGTTCAACACTCCCCGTGTGTTTCGCAACATGGACTAACTGCCTCTCGTGGATCCTAAATCTGGCGATTGTAGCGGAGACTAATGCCTGCAGGTTTTGGTCTAACGGTAATCGTGATTCCAACAAGTGGTATCAGAGCGACAGGTCTTGAGTTCGAAACTCACCCGGTTCGTGTTGGGGGGGAGATCGTTGGACATTGGGTTCAATGCTCCACGTGTGTTTCGCGACATGGACTAACCACCTCTCGTGGATCCTAACTATGGAAATTGTAGCGGAGACTAACGCCTGCGGGTTTTTTTCTAACGACAGTCATGGTTCCAACAATATTGATTGTAATTAATGAAATTATTAATTCTTATATAGGCATGTAAATGTAAATGGACAAAAAACCCGAAAAAATTATAATTATAATTTAATATCAACTGATGAAGAGGTGAAGCCTTGATATGGACCATGAGAAGTCATAAGGAGGAGGGTAGCCAACAAATGGTATTTGGAGAATTAATCTTGGGAGTGAACTATTGGATGTGCAAAAGGATCATGAGATTTGAGGTTGTCAATATTTTTCCAAGAAAATATTAATGGGAATGAGTGGAAGTAGTGGGTCTATACCCCATTTATCTTACCAAAGATATCGGAAACATACCACTAAAAGACTTTGGAGGTCTGAAAAAAAGTGCTTGATTTAACCAAAGGATAGCTGTGAAAAGAAATATGTCAAAGAAACTAATGCATGAAAGAGAATAAAAGACAAAGAAGTGTGTGTAGGAAGCACTTGTGCACATCAAGGAGAATGAACATTCTAATAAAGGAGCATTCATGAAGGAATGCATCGATTGAAGCAAAGAGACAAGAAAGGAGAGAACATAGAGGGATAGAGAGAGTCCTTGAGAAAGTAAGAGAAGAACATCACTCATGGGAGTGCATGAGCTGGAGGTAGAGAAAAATATGGTAAGACAAACAAAGAATTGGCGAGTTTTATTAGAGAATAAGAATAGCCTTCATGACTCTTCCCCATATTACTGAGTTAAACTTCCCTCGTGGCTTCATGTTCTAGCTTGAGGATGAACAAATACAAGAAATATTGTAGTGCAACTGAGGCTATGGTGGGGTGGAATGTGGCTCACCCTTCAGCGATTGATGGAAGCATTGGTCATAAGATAAGTGCAATTGTGGTAATCAAACTTGTAATGTAAGAAATTTTGAATGAAATAGAGATTATGTTGCTAAATTCTATGCCCATGATCTTGTTTGTTGATGGATATCATGGCTTATGTGTTGTTTTTTTATGATATAATATGGTAATTGTTTTTTAATGATTTTGATGGTTGTGTAATGTTCACATCCCTAATTAAATATCCTTAGGTGCTCTTATGTTTTGTTAGATCTATAGACTTGGTAATTCTTAAATTTCCCGTTAGCCTTGATGGTTAGCTCAATTGGTCGAGTTCCCATTACTAAAGCACCTTCCCCATGGAAGTTCATGCATTTAATTCTCCTTAAAACCCTTAGGGTTAGTCTCAAACTAGTTTGGCTAGGGGGTGTGGTCCCTTTCGGTGGATCTACCCTAATTTTCCATCGAAAAAAGTAAAAATAAATAAATAAAATAAAATCAAATAAGATCCTAGTTTATTACAAACCTAAATCAAGTAAGATGTATAGTTGAAAATAAAAGGGAAGTTAAACCCTTTAGTCTCTTGAAAAACCATGATGGTTGGTTGGTTGTAGAGAACTCTCGGTGAGTTTTAATTAATAAATTCGGTCTTCCTTAAATATACCAGAGAATCTATATATCTATTGTGGGGTTAGAAGTTCTTAAAAGTGACTTGGACCCATGTGTAAGAGGAACAACTTGGACAACAAGGTGAGGACTCAAATCAAAGTTATCCTCACATAACATCTAAAGAAAATGGTTGTAGAGTTCACTAAGGAACTCTTGAGCTACTTGGAAGTCTATTAAAGGAATTGATGTGGAATTCTATGTATTTTTAGTGATTGCGATGGCCTTGCTAATCCAACTGAGGGAATTGAATACATCATTGACATGAAGATATTCTTCAAGGTAAAATAGGCCTTAATTTTCTTTCCATTAAGGTCCACAATAATGAACAACATTGTGGTTCTCAAAATGTTAACGTAATGAGCCTTCTTGTCAAGAGAGGAAAAAAATGGATGACCTTGAGTAGAGTGCCATATGTTTCATGATATGGTATTAAACCTATGCTAGAACTTTCATTCTATGGTCTCCAATCACTAAATATCTATCAACTTGACCTACGCATATCCGAAAGAAGAGAATATTGTACAAAAGTTCAAGGAGGCAATGGAAATGGAGCAACAAACCTCTATCAATTCATGGTCAAACATGAGGAAGCTAACAATTAACATGTTTTTATCTATGTTTTGTGTGTTTTTTTAAGTTTATTCGAATTTTAAGTGTTTTCATTAAGCAATATAGCCACATTAATAGTTAAAATTTAATAGTGAGAAATAAATGCAAACTCACTTTTGTTATCTATGAGAGATGCAAGTTTTTTCTTGAAACTCCATAATAACTCTACTTTGCATGTTTATAGATGGCTCTTTTATCGTTTATTTATTAAATTTTTCCATGAGAAATATATTTATACTCGATCTGGGGAATCTACCTATTTTAGTCTTGGAGGGACTACTCAAACAGCAAGGCTTGAAGATGTTTCAAGAAATACTCATCATGAGCTCAATATGTCACATGCAAGAACTGAACCCAAGTAGGGAGGATAATAACTCTTCTCTCAAACACCCAATTTAAAACCAATTTACAAGCTTGCCAATTGTTGGGTGCGTGTTATATTCTTTCCACAACTAGCTTCAAGCCTATATTAGGTGGGCGAACCTTCCTATGGTTTTTTGCATGGGTTTGCACATGGTTTTGGGCATGATGGTTTTCTTCCCATAGTATTTTGTAGATCAGGTCAAGGGAAATACAATTATGTTCTAATCTAGGGTTAATGGATTGTGGTTTATGAATGCTTCGGCATGTATATATATGTGTTGTAACATTGAAATGGAAATAATGAAAAATCAAGATGGTAGTCTCAGTTTTGGGTTCCAGGGGAAAATCTCTATGTATATCTATTTTATGTTTTATGCTATCATTATTGTTTTATTTTCTATTTTAAGAGTTTGTTTGCAGATAATTTTTGTATAGGGTTAAAAATTACATTTGGTATCAGAGTTGTTTTGGCTTCAAGAGGGTGCCTTTGCTACTGAGGCATTTTTCTCGTGCATGTGGTAGACCCTATTCAGTGGGAGATCTATGGGATCATTTCTTGTGGTGAAAGAAGATGGTGAGCGGTGGAAATATAGAGATCGATAAATTTAATGGTCAGAGTTTTGAGTTGTGGAAGCTCGAGATGGAGGATCTGCTGGTGGATAAAGATCATTGGATCACGGTAGACCTAGGTAATAAACCAATTACAATGTTAGATGAATACTGGGTGAAGTTGGATCAGAAAGAAAAGAGCACAATACGATTATGTATCTCAGATTTGGTATTTTTGAATGCATCTAGGTAAGCTACGATGAAGGATTTGTGGGGTAAGTTAGGGACTTTGTACCAATCTAAGTCTCTGATGAATAAATTTTTCCTACAGAAAATTTTTTATAACCTGAGGATGAAGGATGGAGACTCGGTGAAAAAGCATCTGAATGCCTTCAATACTGTGGTAATTCAACTGTTATCTGTTGATATTAAAATCTCAGATGAAGATAAGTGCATCCGTTTTTTGTGTTCTCTATTAGATTAATGGGACAGTTTGGTTGTTGCAATATGTAGCAATACAACTACCTTGAAGTTTGATGAAATTGTATCAGCCTTTCTATCAGAGGAAACGAGACGGAAAAATAAGGAGGGATAGAATGGATTTGCCTTGTATGTACGAGGAAGGTCCTAGAACAGAAACAAAAATAATTTCTCAAGTGGGAGATCTAAATGTAGAGGGAGATCTAAATCTCCAAAAAACCTGTAAAGGTGTTCTGGAAATGTGGAAAGGAAGGGAACTTCAAAAATGGTTGTAGATCTAAAGCTCCTGAGGAAGGAAAGGGATTTGATGATGCCCCTTATATAGATGCTAAAACCACCTCATATGAAGGTGGTGTTGTATATTTTGATTCTTCTTCAAATACACATGTAGATCATGAAGCATGGTTGATTGACTCAGGTGCATCCTTTCACTTCACTCCCCATAGGAAGTGGTTCTACGAATATGAGAAATATGATGGTGGTGATGTCTTCCTAGGGATGAAAGGAAGGCCAAAATTGTTAGACATAGAAAATTCAAGTTGAAACTGCAAGGTGGAAGGATTAGAACACTTCCTAGTGTTTTGCATATTCCTGCATTGGCTAGAAATCCAATTTATGTAAGCAAGATGGATGATGCGGGTGTAAAAACAATGTTTGAGAAAGATACCTGCAAGATGGTTCGAGGAGAAAAGGTATTAACGCGGGGAGCGCAGATTGGAACGTTGTACAAGCTTCTTGGTAGCACTGTTATGGATGGGTGCAACAGTTCTGTGGTTCCTGAAAGTGGAGTAGAAATCCTAGCGGTCTCTGGAGAAAAAACTCAAATCTCTCTACTAGTATCTTGGTGAATACTGAGTATGAAGTGATATGAGCATGTACAAGTGTAGTTAGCCCATGGAACCACCATTCATGAGCCTCCCCTTCCAAGTACAGTGCAACTATTTTGATAGCCTCTATTTCAGAAACTCTATTGAGCTGAAAATAAGTATCTAGCTTCTCCACCAAAGCCTTGGTTGTGCACTTAGGTAATCCATCATATGTAGGCAAGAAGAACCTCCCCATACTACACTATAGGTCTGAGTCCTTCATAAATCCTCCCCTCTTTTGGTGATAGCAAGTTCTCCTCCCTTCCTTGATCCGACAAAATTCATGAAAGCTCAAGTGTTCTTTGAACCTTCAGGATTGGGACTCATATTCCACAAAATAATCACCAAGATTTTCTTCCTCCCTTTCTTCAGATAGGAATGATGGCATAGTAGAGAATTGTAGTGAAGGATGTGTGGCTGGTTGTTCCACACAAAGTGAGGTGCTGGTGCTTGCTTCAGGGTGAAACCCTCTAAGGCCTTCCTTATGCCTCATCTCCTTGAGATCTCTTGCAATGTTTTGCATGGTTTGAAGAAGAAGCTTTTAAATATATTTCTCCTCCATAATATAGATATATTGTCCCCACAAGCTAAGCCAAGAGTAGAGCTTTAATGCCATTGTAATATTCCTTCTTAGGAATTTCTGCACTATGGTTAGTAAAAATGTTGTTTTCAGAAAATTACGTTACAAAATTGGAAAATAGGACTTGGATCCTTTAGATTATGCTTTATAAACCTTACATGTAGAATGGGAACAGAAAAAAAAATCACTCTAGCTATGTTAAATAGATCTCCCAAGCCCAATACATCTCAAAAACACCCAAACCCCATGACTTCACCAAACAAAATTTCTGAAGCATGTAACAAGGTTATTCTATGAGGGTTTCTGCAGAAAAATATGAGTCATAGAAGATCTAGAGATTACATTAATCATAGAGCCAAGAAAAATGGAGGTCTAGCCTCTTTTACACAAAATGGAGACAACCCGACAAGGGTTTCATAAGAACACTAGTACAAAATGATATCTCTACATAAAATCACGCAGTTTACTACAAATTTGTATATTATATGGCTGAATTATACATAAGATCACATAAAAATGGTTGAAGACCCTCCTTACTGGCCTTCTAGGAGAGGTAGTGCCCCCTTCTCCAAGAAACTAGCACAAAATCAAGGGATTTAACCCTACCATACCATCACCTTCATAAATGATGCAATTTCTGCAAGAGACTGCGTTGTAGGAGTTAGTGACTGCTTGATCCCAAGTTTGATGGTGGAAATGTAGGCCGGCATTCTCCTCTTAGATCCCTTCAACAAGATGAACCAAGAAAGAGAGTGGAACTCCCGCATGAGAATCCCTTGCACTAAACAGTGCAACAAACCCAGCTAAACAACGGAAGCATGCTAAAGTCATAAGACTCAAACATAGAAAAAATTCTAAATGAATCTCATGGTTGCCTTCCCTTCTGCTTTATTCTTGGTGAGCCTCCTCACCCTAGACCCCACACATTCATGAGGTTACTTCCTTGCAAAGAGTCCTCCATCAAAACTGCGTTGTTCCCACTATTTTTCCTTCTCTTTTAGCAGCGCTATTGACTTGGTCAACAAGGTTCTAGTCCTCATGCATTGCCTCCTTTTCACACCAAGGTGGCTTTATTTTGCCTACTTACACAAACCCCTTTCACATTGGGAATGTTTTATTTCTACTAAAGAGATAAGAGGGTCTCTCTACCCCATTTATTCTTCTAACCTGCAAAACAGAGCAACATATAATATTCGAACTAGCAGCAGCTAATTGGAAATATTACAGTCCTCCCCTCTCAAAATTTGCTTGTCCTAAAGCAACATCAAAGAAGGATGATGTAAGATCTTCTCTCCTTCCCAAGTGGCATCCTCATCAGGAAGATTCCTCCATCGAATCAGATATTCTTTGATCACCTTGCTCCTTAGCTGCCTCTCCCGTGTATCCAAGATTGCCTCAGGTTGTAAAACTAGATGGCCCTCATCATCAATAGGTGGGAGGTCCATGTTGGCAACTATATTCTATCCAATGGCCTTCTTGAGGCATGAGACATGAAGGATATTATGGATCTTTCTCCCCCTGGGAAGCTCCAACTCATATGCAACTTCCCCGACATGATGGATCACCTTATATGGCCCATAGAAACGCGGTTTGAGATTTTCAGGCCCCTTCTCTTTGAGTGTAGATTGTCTATAAGGCTGAAGGAAAATATAGACTAGATCATCTACCTCAAACTGTCTCTCTATATGACCACGGTCTGCATATAATTTTTGCTAATTTTGGGCAGTAGAAATGTTGTATTTAAGGGCCCGAAGTATGTCTTGACTCTCCTGAATCCATTCCTTTGCTCTGGGAGCCTTGCTTGCTCCAAACATGACATCAACAAATGAGAGTGCATCATACCCATAGAGAGCTCGAAATGGGGTCATACCAATGGACATATGGTAAGTGGTGTTGTAACAATACTCCCCCAAATGGAACCAACGCAGCCATGCCCTCTGCTGTCCCGAAACATAGTTTCTCAAGTAGCCTTCCAACCACTTGGTCACTATTTCAGTCTGTACTCCATCTGTTTGTGGATGGTAGCTAGTACTTGGTGTCAATTTAGTCCCCAATAACTGGAAGAGTTCTTGCCGAAAGCCACCCATGAAGTGGCTGTCCCGATCACTCACTATGGTATTTGGGAGACCATGGAGTCTAAACACATATTTGAAGAAGAGCTCAGCTACTTGTGAGGCAGTATAATGTGAAAAAATGGAAAAGAAGTGTGAATAATTTGTTAGTCTATCAAAAACTAAAAAGATACAATTCTTACCCTGAACAATATGTAGACGGGTGATGAAGTACATCGAGATGCTTTCCCATTTTCCATCTAGAATGGGTAGTGGCTATAATAACCCGACATGATGAGTGTGCTCTCCCTTTTTTTGCTGACAAACTATGCACTCCTTAATATGTTGGAGTACATCCTCCTTGAGACCCTTCCATGAGAATCTCTCGCTTATGGCCCGGTAAGTCTTTATGAATCCTTGATGCCATAAAAGTGGGGAGTCATGTGATGCTTGTAAGATATTATCTTTGAGCTTAGAATTCTTAGCCGAAAAGACCTGGTCCCGGTAATATATGATCTCATCAATCACTCTATACCTCTCATCAGGTATCACCCCATCAAGTATCTCACATGCAAATTTATCCTTGGAGTACTCAACCACAATTGAGCCTTCCAATCTGCGTCCATGCCCCTCAAGGACAATGCTATTGGTCTCCTGGATAGAGCATCAACCATTATATTGCTCTTCCCCTTGACATACTCTATGTAAAAGTCATAAGCTTGGATTTTGCTTACCCATTTTTGTTGTCTTTCTTGGAGCTGATTTTTTTCAAGAAAGAATCTAAGACTGTTATGATCAATTTTCACCCTGAATATATTCCCTACCAAGTATTTCCGGTATTTGGCTAAGGCATGCATAATAGCCAACATTTCTTTATCATAGATGGGGTATAGCCTTTCATGTGGTAGCAACTTCCTGCTCTCAAAGGCTATAGGATGCCCTCCTTGCATCAAGACTGCTCCAATCCCTTCACCTGATGCATCACATTATAGCACAAAAGGTTGAGAGAAATCTGGTAAAACTAATACTAGATAGCTACTCATTACCTCTTTGTGCTTATCAAAAGCCCTCTTCATTGTAGGTATCTAACTGAAATCTCCCTTATTTGTCAAATCTGTAAGTGGTGCTGCAAGTTGAGAGAACCCTTTGACAAACTTCCAGTAATATGTGCATATGCCTACAAACCCTCGGAGTTACTGTAACATTCCTTGGCTCGGGCCAATCCTTGATTGCCCGGATCTTTTCTTCATGCACTCTTACTCCATCCACTCCAATGATGTGGCCCAAGTAAAGCATCTCTGTGAGACCAAACTCACATTTAGAGAGTTTAGCATAGAATTGTTTCTCCTTGAGAATATGCAATACTGTCTCAATATGTTGCAAATGTTCCTCCCATGTGCGACTTTAAATAAGAATATCATCAAAGAAGACCGATACAAAATTTCATAGATGACCACGAAAAATGTGGTTCATGCAAGATTGGAATGTTGCTGGGGCATTGGTAAAACCAAATGGCATTACCAAGAACTCAAAATTCCCATAGTGACACCTGAATGTTGTTTTGGGAATGTCTTGATCCCTCACCCTGATTTGGTGATATTTGGATCTCAAGTCAATCTTGGAGAAATATTTGGATCCTCTTAGCTCATCCATTAGCTCATCGATCCTGGGAATTGGGTATCTATTCTTCATGGTCTTTTTGTTTAGGGCTCTATATTCAATGCACATCCTCAAGGTGCCATCCTTCTTCTTTACCAAGACCATTGAAGATGTAAAAGGACTAGTGCTAAGCCGGATATGTCCTAGAGCTAGTAGTTTTTGAATAGCCCTTTCAATTTCATCACTATAAGCTTTAGGGTGCCTATAAGGGGTGGTAATCACGGCTTGAATCCATTGATCCAACTCAATAGTGTGCTCAAATCCTCGATCAGGAGGTCTCCCTGGTGGAATATCCCCAAATACTACAGAGCACCGCTCTAAGAGAGATTGCACATCTGGATGCACTGGGGAATCCTTGACTCCAGCTTAAAATAAACACATTTCTACTGCCCATTCTATGTCTCCTTTGCGTAATTCTGCCTCCATCTTGTGGGTTGAAACAATTTGAGATGGGTAGGTGTGCATGCCTTTGATTTTTTGATGCTTACCATTCTCCTTCTCTACCCATTCCATCTCTAGAGTCTCCCAATCAATGGTGACTCTCCCAAGAGTGATTAGCCATTGGACACCCAATATAACATTGGTGTCAGGAATATCAACCAAAAAGAAGTTGTTTTTCATTGTATAGGTTCCCATAGTGATAGAAAATTCTAGAACATACTTGACACACTGCAAAGTTTTGGCTCCCGGAACTAAGACTGAAAAACCTTCAAAGTCTTCCATATGGATGCCCCTCTTCTTTACTAGTTGTGAATCAATGAAGTTATGAGTAGCTCCATTGTCTACTAGTACCGATACTCTTTGCCCCATAACAATAACTTTAACTCTTAAAGTCAGATATTTAGGGACTCCTCTTAACGTTGCAAGAGCTCCTCCCCTTGGAGAAATAGTTTTTACTACATCTTCTGTAGGTAGTACAACACTGGCCCTCTCTTATTCATCAGAAAATATCTCAATATAATGAGCTTTCCCTGCAACACATTCATGGTTTGGAACCCATGGTTTATAACAAGTAAGGCAAAGTTTATTCTTCCTTAATTTTGTCTGATCATGGTCAAGAGGTGTCTTCTTTGGCCATGAGGAATTCTCTTGCTGCAGTAATGCCTTTGCCTTGGGCAAAGCATGCTGTAAATCTCTAGCCTTCTCCACAACCTCTAGGAGTGTAGTTGGTTTAGTCGATCTTACCAACCCATGTAATGGTTCATCCATTCCACCAATAAACATACATACCCTTCTTCTCATAGTGAGGTTGGATACCATCACTAAAAGCTTCAAATATTCAACAATATAATCCTCTAGATCTTCCTTTTGTTTGAGCTTGGTTAGCTCAACAAAGTGGGCCTCTGGATCCCTTGGATCAAATCTCTCTACTAGTCTCCTGGTGAAGACTGAGTATGAAATTATATGAGCATGTCCAAGTGTAGTTAGCCCATGGAACCACCATTCATGAGCCTCCCCGTCCAAGTGCAGCGCAACTATTTTGATAGCCTCTATTTCAGAAACTCTATTGAGCTGAAAATAAGTATCCAGCTTCTCCACCCAAGCCTTGGCTGTGCACTTAGGTGATCCATCATATGTAGGCAAGAAGAACCTCCCCATGCTACGTTGTAGGTCTGATTCCTACATAAATCCTCCCCTCTTTTGGTCATAGCAAGTTCTCCTCCCTTCCTTGATCCGGCAGAATTCCTAAAAGCTCAAGTGTTCTTTGAACCTTCGGAATTGGGACTCATACTCCACAAAATAATCACCAAGGGTTTCTTCCTCCATTTATTCAGTTAGGAATGAGGGCATATTAGAGCGTTGTAGTGAAGGATGTGTGGTTGGTTGTTCCACACAAAGTGAGGTGCTGGTGCTTGCTTCAGGGTGAAACCCTCTAGGGCCTTCCTTATGCATCATATCCTTGAGATATCTTGCAATGTTATTCATGGTTTCAAGAAGAAGATTTGAAATATATTTCTCCTCCATACTATAAATATATTTTCCCCACATGCTGAGCCAAAATCAGAGCTCTGATACCACTGTAATATTCCTTCTTAGGAATTTCTGCACTATGGATAGTAAAAAAACTGTTTTCAGAAAATTACGTTACATGATTGGAAAATAGGATTTGGATCCTTTTTATTATGCTTTATGACCCTTACATGTATAATGGGAATAGAAACAAATCACTCTAGCTATGTTAAACATATCTCCCCAGCCCAATACATCCCAAAAACACCTAAACCCCATGACTTCATCAAACAGAATTTCTGAAGCATGTAACATCGTTATTCTATGAGGGTTTCTAAAGTAAAATATGAGTCATAACAGATCTGGAGATTACATTAATCATAGAGACAAGAAAAATGGAGGTATAGCCTCTTTTACACAAAATGGAGACAACCCGGCAAGGGTTTCATAAGAACACTAGTACAAAATGATATCTCTGCATATAATCATGCAGTTTACTACAAATATGTATATGATATGGATGAATAATACATAAGAGCACATAAAAATGGCTGAATACCTTCCTTAATAGCCTTCCAGGAAAGGAAGAGCCCCCTTCTCCAAGAAACTAGCAAAAAATCAAGGGATTTAACCCTACCACAACATCACCTTCAGAGATGACGCAGTTTCTGCAAGAGACTGCATTGTAGGAGTTGGTGACTTCTTGACCCCAAGTCTGTTGGTGGAAATGTAGGCCAGAATTCTCCTCTTAGATCCCTTCAACAAAGTGAACCAATAAAGAGAGTGGAACTCCCACATGAGAATACCTTGCACTAAACAGTGTAGCAAACCCAGCTAAACAGATGAAGCATGCAAGAAGTCATAAGACTCAAACATAGACAAGATTCTGAATGACTCTCATGGCTTCCTTCCCTTCCTCTTTATTCTTGGTGAGCCTCCTCACCTTGGACCCCACATATTCATGAGGTTACTTCCTTGCAAAGAGTCCTCCATCAAAACTACGTTGTTCCCACTGGTTTTCCTTCTCTTTTAGCAGTGCTATTGACTTGGTCAACAAGGTTCTAGTCCTCATGCATTGCCTCCTTTTCACACCAAGTTGGCTTTATTTTGCCTACCTACACAAACCCCTCTCACATTAGGAATGTTTTATTTCTATTAAAGAGATTTAAGGGTCTCTCTACCCCATTTATTCTTCTAACCTGAAAAACAGAGCAACATATAATATTCCATGTAACAACAGCTAATTGGGAATATTACATCCACAAATTCGGCCATGTTGTGGTGGCATGGTCAACTTCTGCCTCTGTTACCATGTAAGGTGAGGTGTACCAATTTGAATCCTTGCGCGCCTTGATCATGACATTATGCATGGTCACTTGGAACTCTGCAATACTTTTGTATTTTTCGTGCACTGCCGGCGAGAGTCGTGGTCTGGAATGAATAGCTTGCGCTATTGCACCTTCAAAAAGTACCTAGAATATTTTGTTTTCTTTGAATCACCGGGCGTTTGATGAGTCCCATAATTTTGCATAGCACGCCCCCTCGCATACGCCTGGCTTGATTTCAGGGAGGACTGCATCATCTGGGGTCTCCCATGCCACTAGTGCAATCAGAAATAGAATCCACCAGTAGCAGAACTGCTTCCCCAATTCCTGCACCTCACGCACATTCTCCATAAACTCCTCACATAAAAATTGTGACCAATTGTAAAGAATCCCTTTTTCACATTGCTCCGCCAAGGAAATGACGTGTGCGAGAAATTTTTTCAGCCAACACTTTCTCATAAGATTACATCCAAGGACGAGGGTGCCCATGTGCACCACCGGGTCAATGATGGTCTGGAATAGAAATACTCGCTTATCTCATCCCACTTTGTACTTTTCCTTCACCTCCATTTCTACTTTCAATTCGTTGCTCTTCCCAAATCCCTTCATTGGATGGGGCCCCTTCTTGGGCAGGCCAGTGATCCGATGGATTAACGTGACATCTATAGGGATTCTCCCCTAAATCCACATCGAGCCTTCATGAACCAAGTCCAATAGTTTGGGCATGAAAATTCCTATGATGGGGTACTGCTTGAAATATGGGATACTTATCAGATTGAGGATTCCCACGTTGTGCAGCCCACACGCCCAAGGCATCGGCTCCACATTTTGTACATCATTGAACAACACCCATTCCAAGTAATTTTCTGGTGCAACTTTCGGGAACGTCGCTTCATTGGAGAGATCATAATCGTCAAAATTTACTTGAGGGGTCTTGCCAAAAATTTGACAGAACAAAGGGACATCTTGAGGACTCAACGACATCTTTAGATACTCCCGCACAGTATCAATGTTCTGTGGCTTGCACATAGAGGGCTTCCATGGCTTGACATAGGGTGGCCGCCATGAGATGGGTTCTATGAGCATTGCTTCTTACCTGGCACTCATTGGCCGCTTTCATGGATCACCAATGGGGGATCACTCCTTGGAGGCTTGCCTAGGGGATGTGACATTCCGCAGAGAGGTGTGTGGCTCAAAAGTAGCCCATTTCGACATATTTCCCTTGCCTTTATCTTTCGCCGGAGTGGACACAAATTCTTCCACGTCCGAGACTAATTCTCTGACCTCATTTGAGCCCATATCCATAGAAGCAGTGAAGGGCAGTGAATGTTCCTCTGCAAGATTGGTGGTTGTCATTCTCGTGCAGAATATGAACTTGGGGTTACTAATGTCAAAAGGGGTTTCGCGGCCAGACATATAGAACTCACAGACAGTAAGATGACATATAAAAATAGCAAAGGAACCAATTGAGACATGTTCCCACCTTTTTATAAGCCACCTACGGTAAAAATGGTCAGATATTATTAATTTCCACTTACCTTCAAGAAAACGGTAGAAAATCATCTAAGATCGCCTCATTAAATGCGAGAAATCCGATCCATCTAATGGTAATTTCACTTTTTCACCCAGTTTCACTATTCCAACGGCTAGTTTCCTGGCCTGCACATCACCCCTGCACTTCTGTCACACCTGTTTGTGCCCTCCTTCTCCTGGCTGTGCTAAAACAACCCCAAGTGCTATACCATATGCATCCACATGCACATGAAAAACGTTAGAGCAGTCTGTGAATATCAAAATAGGTCCAGTGACCATTTTCTCCTTTAGCAGCTCAAATCTCTTCTGACATTCATCATCCCAGAAAAACACTACATCCTTCTTTAGAAAATTCTCCATTGGCATAGTGATTAGAGCATACCATTTGATAAACTTCCTGTAATAACCAGTGTGTCCTAGGATGAAGCGCAACTATTTCTCATTGGTAGGAACCTCTAAGTTGATGATAACTGCAATCTTCGCTGGGTCTACCATCAATCCTTGCTAACATAGTATATGCCCCAAAAAAATCCCAAAAGGTATGCAGAATATGCACTTCTTCGGGTTGAGAGAAATCTAGTGCTTTCTACTAGTATCAAGCATCATGTGCATGTTCGACACAGGTTTCTTTACCAATCCAAATACTGTCCAGTCATCAAAATATACCTCCAAGAATTTATGCGTGAATTCCTTGAACACAGCCATGACCACACGCGAGAATATGGGAGGTGCATTTTTCAATCCGAATGGCATGACAATATATTGGAAAGAACCCCATTCAATGGTGAAGGTGGTCTTGCTGTGATCTTTTGACGCAATTTGGATCTGATGATATCCTAAAAACCCATCAATAAACGAATATTCTTCTTGTCCTCCTACATTATCCAGGATTTCATTAGAAAACGAAGTAGGAAAGGGGTCATGCACACATGCATCATTCAACTTGCGCAGATCTACACAAATCCTTATTTCTCCTTTTCTCTTTTTCTCCTGAACAACCATTGGACTTACCTAATCAAATTTCTCGACCAGTTTAATGATAACCGCAACCACCATCTTTTCCAGCTCCTTCTTTACTTCACGCTTATATTTTGGGTTCAATCAATATGTGCGTTGCTTGATAGGGCACACATCTAGTTTCAACGTGATCTTCATGACACCCAAGTCCCCAACAATTCCCTTCAGCTCAGAGAAATTTGTAGGACAAATATCCTAATATTATGTTAGCATCTCTGCAATCTTTCCTACTGTATCACCATCCCAGTTGTCCCCAATCTTGGCCAAATTTGGCTACTCTTCTATCCCAATGTTGAATGCCTTCAATTTCAGAGGTTTAGTAGCATCCACCATCCTTGATGTAGGACTTGCAAATGCGTGCTCTCCTCTTGATTCCTATATATTAACATTTCTTGGGTCATATTCTTTCTCCTCGATTGACAAATTTCTACAGTTGACGATGTCTTGCATATGCGCATCCCAGGCTAGTGAAACGCACTCCTTACGGCGTTGGGATTCATCAAAGACCAGAGCATATATGTCCTCGAGGGCTTCATCCAAATTTTCCGAGCCACACACAGAGCCAAAGGTTGCCAGGAATTATTCTGTTATTGTATACCAGTCTCGAGTACGTCAGTGTAGCTCAACTTCTAGATACCAGGTAGTAGGTACCGGTCCCAATGAGTGGACAAACCTATGTGGTGAGCCCTGGTATTGCACCAAGTATGCTGCAGGGTAGCTACCAACAACTCCCTAGAAAATATTGATTGAGTCCACTTGACTCCAAGTAAACAAATATTGAGTGCACTCCTCTTTAAGTTGCTTGGTTTTTTCTGGAACTCAAATTGTTGGAGAGAATCCTTGGGAATCCTTTGGTTTCCTTTGGAATTGGAATTGTTGGAGAGAATATTTGGGATCCTTTGGCTACCTTTGAGAGTTAAGGAGGGTGGAAAATCCTCCTATAATTTCTCCTTGCTATCTCCTCCAAGTATTGATGATAAAATCCTTATGAAAATGCTAATAAATCATGATTTTCATCACTCAACCTCATATTAGGCACTCAGAGTATGTTAGCCTTAACCACCACCTATATTAGCATCATAAAGACAAATAATAATAAAAATGCAAGAAAAAGATATCTAAGAAGTCAAAAAGGTGACCATTAACCCCTCCAAATATGTCTAATGATGGAGCTTATCATCACCCCCCCTATTGAATGGTTGCTCATCCTTTGAGAAACTAATCCTCCTCTTGCACTTCCTTCAAGGCTTTGACAACCCCCCTGATTTCCTGAGGAAGAAGTGTGGGACCTTCCCCAAGGGGGTAAAAACCATTATTATTTTATGCATTCTCCCATTCTCTATCTTATGCATCTGTGTCCTTTTCATCATTCATCGTGTCCTTTTCATCATTCATCCCTAGTAGCAAAGGTGGGCTGAGTTTTAGTCCCAACCATTGGATATTTTTGGCTTGCATGGCTCTCTTGTATAATGGTGCCCTTTCCAATGCACCCCTCAGTATTTCTAGAGTATGGTACTCCCTATTCTTGAGGTTGTGAGGGAGGTTGTTCCATCTCCTCTAGCTGGCCATAATGCAGTCATCTTCTATATGCCTAGAAACATCTCAAAGTGGCCTATTACTTGTGTTTGAGTCTGAAGGTAAATTTCAACTAGTGCAGGATCCCTTTCAATCTCTCAACGGTTAAGGGTGAATCCTCTTGGGCTGAAAAATTCTGGTCTCATATGTAAGGGTTCTATATTTATTCTTCTCATGACCTTCCATATCTCTTTTGCTCTAGTGTCCTCATTCATCACCCAAGATACTAAAGCCATCAACTGCATATCCCCCATTGTAAGATTGGGGTCCCAAGTATCCA